>APFE030544043.1:147558-162405 GCA_000404065.3 Pinus taeda
CTTTGAAGATTACCATGGAGAAACCCAAGAAATGAAGAAAAATGGCTAAGTATGATAAAAATCCCACAAATTGGCTGTCACCACAGGCTCGCAGTCACAACAAACCCCTAAAACCTTTGTTAGGGATGATTTGCGATAAAGTGCTACACCACGGCGGGGAGGGCCGAAAGAGTTCAACACAGGAAAGGTGAGAAAAATAGAGTTAGGCTACCCCACCCTTATCTCTCCTCCATGTGGCAGGCTCTCACATCCTGGCAACCCCACATCCTGCAATCCCTCAATATCTATGGATCGACAGGGTTCTGACACTCTAAAAACTTTTGGGGGCCAATATCGCGACGCGGTGTAAAAGTTTTGGGGCAGAGCCAAAAGGGTTTATCACAAGGATGGGTGGACCCCCTTTCTCTCTCCTCCAAGGGGCCACGTGTGACTCTACCTTTAGGTTCCAAAGTCCCGCAGTTGCAACAAAATCCAAAACCTCGTGGGGCATCGATATTGCAATATAGAGCCAAATAGTTGGGGAAGTACCGATTTTGAAATACAAAGGAAATGACTGCAAAATAGAGCGTGGCCAAACTTTTTCTCTCTCCTCTAGGAGGTCACGTGGTATCCCATGATTGGTCCATCAAGTTGACATGATAGTTGACGTCATCAGTGACATGGCACGTATGGAGGATGACATGGTGGGTAGACACGTGTCACTCGTTTTTTGGTGTTTAGGGGACCAATGGGGCTATTTTTGGATGCCACATGTCACCACTCATAGGGTGACATGTGGTAGTGATGACATTAGTGGTGATGTGGCAATGATGACGACAAAAGTGATGTGGCAATGATGATGTCGACATGTTCATCGCAATTAGTGATCGACAATCATGCAATGTAAAACTTCTCTTCCACTGTGTTTCCCCCCTAGATGCGATAGGTGATGTGTTTTATTGTATAAGGACCTCATGTCTAGACTATCAATCCACCCCATAGAATAGTGTAAGGGGCCTTCTCCTCTAGCCTACGATTGCGATATGAAGGCACTCCCTCCGGATGCGATAAAGAATTAAGGCATGGTTTATAGGGACCTCGTGTCCGAACTGTCGGCCTGTGCCAAGCAAAACGCATGGAGCTAGGTAAAAGAGTGTTGAAGTGCTGATATGTGGGAGGAATCGATAACAAAGGAAAATACCTCGAGACATGTCTCTGAGAGCCTTAGCACATGAGGGCCCATCCCTTGGTCCGAGCTCTCAGTCATATGAGGAAAGGCACATGAAGGGATACAATAAGGGGGGCTAAAGGGGAAATCCAGAAAAAACATGTTTTCACTTGTTTCAGAGGAAAAATCCCGTGCCTGAGTGACTGTGTTGTTTCCATGGAGCAAAACTCACCCACCATGTCAAGGCATTGGTTTTGTAGTACAAAGGCTTAGTGGGCAGATGGGCTAGTAGCTAGGAGACTTTAAGGGAGCATGGTGCAAAGGTGGAGTGGTATAGGGGATTAAGGAGGATTAATGGTTTAGCATGGGGCCTTGTCCCTCTCCATAGAAAAGGACTACAAAGGCAAGCTCTTTCAGTTGATCAAAACCCCAATTCAGAGAACAAGGCATCTCAGCAGTAAAGGTAGAAGCGATGAGGGCAGTTGAGCAACACAAGAGGCTATACCATGAACAAGCGCAAAGCCTTTCATTTGTTATTATGTCCTATTATTTACTTAGTTTTGTCTTGTAACATGCCTTCCTTCCAATGAGGCATTCATTTTTGTAATACATTTTGGGTCATAGAGCCATTAAGTACTGATACAACTAGTCAACTGGACAACTAAGTCTAAGGATAGATATTTTTGTTGTAATGTAGCTTCTTGCCACCCTTTGATAAATAGGGGAAAGCAAGACCTAGTACAGGTTTAGAAATTCTAGAGAAAACACTACATGTTATAATTTTAGACTGTATTTCCTTTGCACACAAATATTTTTAGAATATCAAGGAAACAATGGTGATTCCCTCTTCAAAGGATTACAATATGTGTTCCCCTTTTCTTAACTCATTTTATGTTCATGATTCTTCCCCAAATTCATGTAATTATGGTTGTTAGATGTGTTTCAAGCTCCCTCATAGATTATTTAGTATCTATATGTTAATGAAAACGCCTAGTTGTTTCACTGATTCATTTGTCTGAACATTGTTTATGTATATGCCTATGAGGACTATTGAGATTAGATTTTTAAATCTACATCACATGAATCATATCTCTCAGCTTCCCCTTCATTCATTATTTCTGCTTGTAGCCCAAATAAACATAGAAATCCTTAAGGTCTTAAGCTCTGTGTGTTAAATATAGAAGTCTTGAAGCTTTATGCTCTATGTGATGAGTTACTTTTCTCTCTTATCCTCTCTCACCCACTCTGCAAAAGATTTTTAAGCCGTAAGACCTTGAAACTCTTGGCCTCCACTATTTTTATGCTTATTTTTGAGATCTGAACTAGTGAAGAAGTATCACAAGTCTATGTTTCATTTCTTTGGATTAATGAACCAACCTATTTCCTATGTACATATGTATCCATATATCATAAGTGTTGTCTCCAGTTTCCTATAAATCATTTGAGACACACCATTTTAGATGTGCCCAGACACTAGTCTTGAAGAAATCCAACGCTGTCTCTGGGAGATACAACAATCCCAATCATCTCTATTAGCAAAGCATACTTTCCTGAGCCCCTTTCTCAAAATATTATTAAAATCCTCAACAATCCCATTCATCTGCTGATGATGTGGACTACTTTTATGATGCTAAATCATGAACTCCCGTAGAAACACGCCAACCTTTTCATTAATGAAGTGTGATACCTAATCACTAGTGAGGTTTCTTGGACATCCAAATCTTGTAATAATGTTTTCAAATATGAACCTGGTAGAAATATCAATAGTGTAGTCCTTAACTCGAGCTACTTCATCCCAACGCATCAAGTAATTAGTTTCGGTGATAATATAGCGAGCATGTGAATGTCGTGCATGAGGATTTATGGGCCCAACAAAATCAAAAACCCATTTCTCAAAGGCTTAAAGAGCTTTCACTGGATGCAATGGAATTTTATCTCGATGGGAAGGTCTCCCTACCCTCTTACAGACATCACAAATTTTAGCATATTCCTTGTTAGGGTCCTATATTATAAGAATCTTAGTCATTTATGAGGTCATTTTTTAAAATATCAATCTTGGTTTCATGAGCGATATGGTCTAGAGGGCTCTATTGTAAAAAAGGGTCTATTTTTAGATTGAGTGTCATGTAAATAAAAATTAGTCAAAAGGGGTCTATTTGTCATAATTCAAAGTGCAATGTCATAAAGGATCATGATTTGAAACGGTAATCATGAGGGGTCATTATGTCATCATGGAAGAGCTAGTGGTCATGTCATGAAAAATCTAGTCATCCTGAGTTAGTTATATTGATGTCATGTTAGTTATAAGAGTTAGTTTTGAGAGTTAGTATGATCGATTGTGTCATGTCATGGCCATCATTGCAAATATATCCCTTACTCATCTCTCACATCAATGGGTGGGTCATCATGATTTCAAAGAAGGATCTAGTGGTATGAGGAGTTTAAATCTTCTTGTGGCTCCTCATTCCCCTTCATTCTTAATTAATCTTGTCCCTAGAGCAGTTTTGGACGCTGAAGAAGAATGTTGGAGGGTTCGAAGGAGGAGTTGATACGAAAATCTAAAACTACTGTGAAAGTTGGAATCTGTTGCACAACTAAGGAACCCGTTGCACATCTCAACAAATAATAAATTTAGTTGCAATGTGTGCCTTTAACTCTACATATCTTGATTTGGATCTTCAGTTACGTATCATTGAGCAACCCCCTGTTTGGTTGTCTCTCTTAACGAACCCTAATCACACGTGCTGCAAAATTTGTTGCAAATATGATAACAAAGGAAGATAGTGCTTTAGAGGCTTAATTTTAGTTTTGGGGATGTTTCATGGGTTCATAAGTTTCACAAGGATATTCCAAGATGACACGTCAGTTTCATTTTGTCAGAGATAGGCTACAAATATACAAAAGTTGGAATGATGCACAAGTTGCTGCAAAACTGTTAGAAGCATTAGGGTTTAATTAAAAATCATTTTTTTGGCATTGTTTTTGTGTGTGGGAACTTAAAAAATGTTTACAAGGGTGGAAACATCATCAATCATTCATTTTTTCTCACCGAAAGTTCAAGTATGTGATTAAAGCCATGCAAAGGCAACTCGCTGTGAAAGTGCATTGGGAAAACATATTTTCACCATATCGCTTAAACCCTGTACCCATTTTCCTTGAAATTTTTACAGTAGATGCATGGGGGTGAGATGAGTAAAATCAACTAATTTAGCCCAAAATGTTTCACGGTGTTCGAGAAACAAGCTACTTTCACCTACTACCATTTTTGTATTAACTAGAGATCCATGAGTCGTATTTGACTCAAAATGTTTTTGGAGTTGAGGTATGATTATAGTAACGTTCTGCAAAAATTTCAGCTTCATTAAACACATTGTTTGGGAGATATTAAAAAAACACAGTCACTGCACAAAGGAGGTAGGGGAGATGCTGCGTTTTTTATAGTTTCACTTCAAAATCGGTTTCTGACCTAAGTGAGATGAATCTTGAAAAAGTGAAATAGTTTTTGTCAAAAACTAGATAAATTTCAAAAAAGTCTCTCGGGTTTCTCACAGGTATTACAGTTTGGGTATTACATGTGTCACTTTGAGACCCACTTTTCATAATTTTTCCAAGCCAAAATTGTTGACAGAGTTGTGGAATTTTTGAAATTCGACTTGGTGGACCTCCAAATTGGAATAATTGATTCCAAGATAATTTGGATCATGAAGTTTGAATACTTTTATACTAATTTCCTTGATTTCCTCTTTAGTTAGCATATTTTTGGTTAGTCAAAAACCAAACCCTAGATAGTAGGATATGGGCAGATTTTCCAAATATTTTATTCCTAAAGCATTGTAACCTCTTCGTGCCTATGGGAAAAGGATGGATTTCGACCCCCTTTGACTTAGGAATAGAATATTATATATAATTCATAAATCTGAATGTAAAAAGGGTTGTTGGTTAGATTGGAGAGAAAGAGACTTTGTGTGCATTGTATTTTCTAAAATTTTTGCCAATGAAAGAAAGGCAGAAGGTGATTTGTAGGGATTCATGTGTCAGATCTTGGTGGTGTTGGGATTCTTTCATGTTATAGGTTTTTCCTATGTTTTTATATCCCTTGAATGTATGTATTCATGCTTGGAATAACCAAATGTTTAGCTCATAATTCATGTAAAAGTTTCTCTGATTTAGTTTTACCAAGTGATCTATGTTTTCTTCTTAAAGCAACATTTACAATTTATTTGCAGTTTGACACTTTGTGTTGTTTCCATCGTTTCTCACACTCACCCTCCTACAGCGAATCAATTCCATCACCAAGACTGCCTACTTTGCTCCTGGGGAAACACCGTTTCTCTTGTCATCTTATCATTGGACAAATAATAAATTTGACATGACTCCATGCCCAATGGTTCTGTCTCCTTTCTTACCAGTAAACCTATGAAAATCATACCTTATTGAGCACTATACCTGTCCTAATATCATATAAATTGAACAACCTATGGGAGAGAGCTCTCTCCAAGGCTAGAAAGACTGGATTCTAGCCTAAAAGTTGTTTTGTGGTCACTTCTGAAATTTCTCTCCTCAGCCTAGGGAATTTATGGAGTGCTAACGTTTTGGCACTATTGCCAGGGAGCGAAAGGTTCCATTTTCCGTTGGAAAGAATAATCAAGTTTCAGATCTAATTATTGATAGTGAAAATTGATCAGATGCAAGAATACTATGTATTATTCACTAGGCATTCCATTTCCAAGAATTCATATTCCAAAGCGTTCATGGCGTCTCCACTGTTTAAAGAATTCAGAGCTTGAATTGCCTAATCTATGAAAATGGCAAGGTATCTAGTAGACCCTATTTCTATTGAAGGTTTCAAAGACTATTGGGATAATTTTGATGATGATCAAATTGATGAAGATTTATCTGATTTATTACCTATTCATTTAAAGTCATGCAAATGTATATCTGAAGGTGGAATTCATTTTTTAGAGGAGTTTGCTGACAAACTTGAGAAGGAAATTTAGGTCTTAAATGTTCAGATTCAGTCTTACAAATTTCAAGATCAAAACCATTTTTTTGAGGACCTCTTCCAACTTTCTTTAGTTACTAAGATTGGAGGATGATTTATTTTTAAGCATGAAATTAAGAATATATAATTGAAACCAGTGTTTGATTTAAACAACACATATGAGCAGTCACATCATGGAAATCAAATTATAGAAATTATTGATAATCCACTAAAAATGTGTTTTCTTTGATCCTATAGCTGATTATATGAAAAATTTCAACAATCAAGATTTGCATATTTTAATTAGTTGTACATCTACAAATGAAAATGATGGCCGACTAGTATAAAAAACATTGCCAAGAATTATTTTATTGCAGCAATTTTACGTAGAATTTTAGTCCTTTCATGACAACTTTAAATTATCTTTGTGTGAGAGAAAATATGCAATTGACAGATTGCTACAATATGATTTTCTTCTGTTTTCATTTGAGTGTCCTTTTACAAGCCTATTGGAATCATCAGTCAAGGTAGGCCTTGTTTTTTTCACCAGCACAAAGATTGGATTTATTTTGATGTTTGAGTTGCTTCTACCATTTCATGTTCCAATTTTTATCTTGTTAAAGCACATTCAAGCAGTCAAATTATCTGACAAACTACTTGATTGGATTTACTGGAAAATTGAGATCACTTGATTTAACACTTCTGCTCAACAAAGTAGGAAAAGTAGGAAATGGTGTGCAATAAGCTTGCTTGGAAAGCATCTCCTTCAACACGTGTATTTACAGATTGTGGGTTGAGCATCTTCTTCAGTACTTTTCAGATTTCCATTTCAACAGTGTGGCAATTTCTAGCAGTTTGTTTTGGTAGATTAGTATTTCTTTCAACATTCATTTTCAGTTTGCAGTTGTGTGTTGAAGATTTGGAAGAGAGCACGTTACATGCTCCATTTGGCAGATTGAGTGTGGGATCAGCCTAATGGATAAGGCACATGGTCTACGGTGTTATTGGCACCTCACTGGGAGGATGCCATCCCCATTGGAGCCTATGTTAAGGTCCTCTATTATAGGAATCTTAGTCTTTTCTGTCTTACTATTAATTTGAGGTCATTTACCTAAATATGAGTCTTGATTTCATGAGTGATATGGTCTAGAGGGGTCTATTGTAAAAAAGGGTCTATTTTTGGATTGAGTGTCATTCAAAAAAAAAAAAAAAATCAGTCAAAAGGGGTCTATCTTTCATAATTCAAAGTCTAATGTCATAAAGGATCATGATTTGAAAGCGTAATCATGAGGGGTCATTATGTCATCATGGAAGAGTTTGGTGGTCATGTCATGAAAAATTTGGTCATTATGAGTTAGTTATATTGATGTCATGTTAGTTATAAGAGTCAATTTTGAGAGTTAGTTATGATCAGTGGTGTCATGTCATGGTCATCATTGCAAAGATATCCCTTACTCATCTCTCACATCAAAGAGTGGGCCATCATGGTTTCAAAGAAGGATTTAATGGAATGAGAAGTTTAAATCTGCTTTTGGCTCATGATTTCCCTTCACTCATAATTCATATTGGCTCTGGAGCGATTTTGGAGGTCTAATAATAACGTTACAGGGTTTGAAATAGGAGTTGCTCTGAAAATAAAAAAATGTTGCGAAAGTCAGAAACTATTGTGAAAGTTGGAATCTACTACGCAACTGAGGAACCCACTGTGCATCTCAAGAAATCATCAAGTTGGTTGCAATGTGTGCCTTGAGCTCTACATATCTCTATTTGGAACTTCAATTGAGTATCATTGATCAACCCCTTGTTTGGTTGTCTCTCTCAAAGAACCCTAGTCATAGGTGTTGCGGAAGTTGTTAGGAATCTGATAACAAAGGGAGATAGTTTTTTTTTAGGCTTGGTTTCAGTTTTGGGGTTGTTTCATAGGTTCATAAGCTTCACAAGGACATTCCAAGATGACCCATTAGTTTCATTTTGTCAGAGATAGGCTACAAGCATACAAAATTGGGAATGTTGCACAAGTTGTTGCAAAACTGTCACAAGCATTAGGGTTTAGTTAAAAATCAAAATTTTGGTATTAAATTTGTGTTTGGGAACTTAAAAAAGGTTTACAAGGGTGGAAACATCATCAATCATCCATTTTTTCTCATCCAAAGTTTAAGTATGTGATTAAATCCATGCAAAGAGAGTTCGTTGTGAAAGTGTGTTGCGCAAATGTATTTTCACCATATCTCTTAAACCATGTAACCATTTTCCCCAAAATTGTTACAGTAGATGTATGGGGGTGAGGTGAATCAACTCATTTAATGTTATCCCAAAAGGATTCATGGTTCTTGAGGAACAAGCTATTGTAACCTACATCCATTTTTGGACGTTCTCAAGATACACGAATCATATTTGGCTCAAAATATTTTTGGATTTGAGGTAAGATGATAGCCACTTTCTGTAAAAAAATTAGCTCCACTAGACTCATCGTTTGGTAGATATTAAAAAAACATAGTCACTACACAAAGGAGGCAAATGAGATGTTGTATTTTTGATAGTTTCACTTCAAAATCGGTTTCTGACCTAAGGGAGATGAATTTTAAAAAAATGAAAGAGGATTTTGTCAAAAAATAGATAAATTACAAAAATGTCTCCTAGTTGTTTCACAAGAGTTACAATGTTGGAATTAAATGTGTCAACTGTAGACCCATTTTTCACAATTTTGGCAAGCCAAATTTGTTGACAAAGTTCTAGAATTTTTGACATTCAATATGGTGGACCTCCAACTTGGCATAATTGATTCCAAGCTAATTTGAATTATGAAGTTTGAATATTTTATAATCAATTCAATTATTTTCTCTTCAATTAACTTATTTTTGATTAGTCAAAAACCAAACCCTAGATATTAGGATATTGGTAGATTTTCCAAATATTTTATTCCTAAAGCATTGTAACCTCTTCCTATCTTTGGGAAAATAATGGATTTAGACCCCATTTGACTTAGGAAGATAATATTTTATATAATTCATGAATCTGAATGTAAAAAGGGTTGTTGGTTAGATTGGAGAGAAAGAGACTTTGTTTGCACTGTGTTTTCTAAAAATTTTGTCAGTGAATGAAAGACAAAAGGTGATTTGCAGGGATTCCTGTGTCAGATATTAGTGGTGTTGTGATTATTTCATGTTGTAATTTTTTCTTATGTGTTTACATGTCTTGAATGTATGTCTTCATGCTTGGAAGAACCAAATGTTTAGCTTAGAATTCATCTAAAAGGTGTTGTGATTTAGTCTTACCAAGTGATCTATGTTTTCTTCTTTAAGAAGCATTCAAGATTTATCTATTGTTTAATACTCTTTGTGTTGTTTCCATCTTTTCTGACACTCACCCTCCCGCAACAAACCAATTCCATCACCAAGACTACCTACCTTTCCCCTATGGAATAACATTTTCTCTCTTCATCTTATCACTGGACAAATAATAATTTTGACATGACTCCATACCTAATGGATCTGTCTCCTTTCTTACCAGCAAACATGTGAAAATTAGACCTTATTGAGCACCATACCTAGCTTAATATCAGATTAATTTAAAAAACTAAGTGAGAGAGCCCTTGACAAGGCTAGAAGGGTTAGATTCTAGCCTAAAAGTGATTTTGTTTTTACCTCTGAAATTTCTCTCCTCAACCTAGGAAATTACAGAGTGCTAACATTCCTTAGCATATTAGAGTCAACCAATAAAGTCCAACATGGAGCACCTTTCTTGTAGTTCCCTTTCCTCCAACATGTCCTACCACAACACCATAATGACATTCCCATAAAATAATTTCTCTATCATGCTCAAGAATATGTATATGCAGGATATGGTCAAGCCCCATATTATACAATTGACCTACAATTAACTGATAATCCACAACACACACCACAAAATGCTTCTTCTACATTGTAGTATAGTCCTCTGGGAACTTACTAGTTACTAAAAATAATGCAATGTCTTCAAGGTAATCTAGTACAACTTAAATTATAAATAGATCAAGATCAGGCAATTGATCATCAAGTGATCCTCTAGTTTCCTTGGACTCAAAGCGACAATGGTGATGTGGCTCCACATTAGCACAAACGAGCTTGATAACAACTTCGAATGAGAACTCCTGGAACAAAAGAAACCATATACATATTCTTCCTTCAAGAACAAGATTTTAACAAGATATTTCAATGCAGAATGATCACTAAAGAATTTTAAAGGACCTCCAAGCAAATAAATCTTGAATTTTTTGAAGTGAATATACCATAGTGAGAGCTTCCCATTCAATAATTGTAAAGTTTATTTCATCATTAGAAAGTTTCTTGTTAGCAAAATAGATGGGATGATCAAGGCTACCCTCACCATGTTGTGCCAAGGTAACACCTAAAATAATTCCAAATGCCTAAATGTGTACATGAAATTCCTTGTTCTAATCTGAATAAAATAATATTGGGGCACTGACAAGACTCTCTTCAAAGTGTTAAAAACGACATCACATTCTTCAATCCATACAAAATTCTCGACCTTCTTTAGAAATTTCTCTAAAGTCACAATAATCAAAGCATAGTTGCAGATGAATCTCTTATAATACCATGTATGTCCCAAAGTGGACTGCAACTGTTTAATATTAGTGGGTTGCAGCATATTTAATATCACTGCAACTTTGGCAGGTTCTACACATGCACCATCTTTGCAAACAATATGGTGGCCCAACAAAGTACCAAAGGGTGCAACAAAGATGCAATTTTCAAATTCAATGAAATCTATAATTGTCTGCATCGATGTTATAGCTCCAAATCTCACTCTTCATGTTTGTGATGCTGCACTCATGGCCTAGGGAAACCCCTCCTTCCAGACCTAGTCCAAATACTTAAAAAATAACGTTTTACTCCCTATACGCGACATTACCCTGAGCTAAAGGCATGTGTACGCGGGTCTGTGTATACCCAACCCGCGTATATGTCTTAAAACACTTAAAAAAATTAAATCTCCTTAATTTTGGGTGGAGATCATAGGTTTTACCTGTTGATTACCTATTAGTGCCTGTGGCCCAACTGTTCCCAATGAATTCCCAACTAAAAAACTACTTTGGGAGAAGTATAAAAAGGATTCAATGGGAAGGCCTATGGAGGAGAGAATAGAGAGAAAAATCACTCTGTTGAGATTATCCCTGATCAGGTCTAAAGATCCTTGTGCTTCTAGCACTTCCCCCATTACAGGAAACCCTTGTTTCCTTGAGTTATGATGTCTTTCCATTAGTTGATATATCCTTGAGTGAGTCATGGAAGGAGCTTGTTGAAGGCTTGAGATTGGATGAATCCAGAGGACAGTTCCATTTGGAGCCTGCGAAAGGAAGAATCATGTGAAATCATTCGTTTCTGTATTTTAGTTATCTATAATGAAAGAAACACTTGTCTTGTTCTTGATATTAATCTTCTTCATGCTTATGATATCAATGTTATGATTTACATATGAATAGTTTTTTCAATTGTATGACTAACTACCTTTTAATATGCTATGAAGTTGATATTCCTTATGATGCTTGGTCCATATACTACTATGCTTTCTTGAATTGATTGTTTTGCAGATTGAAGGATCGAAAGGAACTCCAAGAGGGTTTGGACCCTAGCCGGATCTGCCCAAACGAAGGACCCCCAGTTTCACCTCTCTCTGTGTAGTTTGTTTATATTAGTATCATGGCTGTGTGGAATGCTTGTTTTTCTTTGTAGATAACCCCCGCTCTGCTAGGGTATTGACCCAAGACCCTAGGGGACTTTGTCCCTCAACAGAATTGGTGACTCCACTTGGGACAACAATATTGTTGTTCCTAGTTTTGGTTTATTCAAGCTAATCAGGGCTCAACTGTTTATTTGCTTGCTGTGACTGAGTAGTCTATTCCTGTAGGAACTTGAACTATAATTTGATTAGTTTTTTCAGACCTTTTTTTTGTTTTTCTTGGGATTTGTTATATACGCTATTTTTTCAGTTTACAGAGGTGTATGTATGCAATTTTCCTCAAGTGAACCCGTGTATATGCAGGTTTCCTTGGGCTGAATAGAGTATACATGCAGCTGTGCATTGACATAGTCGCGTATACCCTAAAATTTTCAAGATTTTTCAAATATTTTTGTTTTTGAAGATCTGTCTGCTGGTCTGAGTCTTTCCTAAACAATTACTTTTTTGTGTTAGTCTTTGTTTTTACAGCAAGTTCATGATTTCAAACTCTCTCCAGTTGTGGAAAGTATTGGTCTTGTTTTGTTTTGTTGCAAGCGTCATCATTTTTGTTTAAGCACACAAGATTTCTTTCTGGGAATCTTGGTTGTTCTGGTCTTCCAGGGCAGAAAGATTGGTATCAATCTTTGTGGCAAATGTTGTTTTGTGATATTTTTGTTTGCATGTCAAAACTGCATCTTTGTGGCCATTTACTTTTCTTGCGTTTTGAAAGTTGTTGTGTGACGATTTTGAGAATTGTCTTTCTTGATCTTGCGGTCATTGTCACCAAGCTCTTTTTGCTGCTTTTTTATTGTTAAGAGCATCTTGAAACACACTTTTTGTTGAGTTTTCACCTATTTTATGTTGTTAACTTGCAAAGTGTTTTGTTGCCTATTCTTCGATCATAAAGTTTTAGTCTTAGCTGGAGCACTTTTGAAAAGATTTTTGTTTTTGCTTTTGAAGAAAACTTGAAAACTTGGTTTTTGCTTTCTTTGGCCTTGTTTTGATTTAGTTTCCTTTTTGCGAGTGAAAGTGCATTTTTGTTTGTCTTGAAATTTGCTTTTAGTGTTTGGAAGAAAATGAACATTAGCAACTCAACACCTTGGCTACGCGTGCCCTTAGGATTTCGGATAAAGAAAACCTGGATAGAGAGAGAAACCACCTCCTCGATGTCTTTGTGGAAAACGGATATAGCAGGCACCTTGGTCAGAAGGCTTTCCACACTGCCTCCAAAAATGCGTTTAGTAAAAAAGAGCCTAAGGAGCGCCATCCAGGTGTCCATATTCCATATATCCAAGGGACCACGGATCGGATCGCTCGGATCCTTAGGAGGTTTGATATCCCCTCAACCTTCAGACCTCTCAGGACCATTCGTAACTCCCTGAGGTCAGTAAAGGATCCAGTCGACCCCAAAGACATGAAAGGGGTCTATTTGATTCCTTGCTCTTGTGGGACCCCCTATATAGGGGAAACTGGGCGCTCCATCCAACAGAGAATTGGTGAGCATGCAGCCGACCTGAGGCATGGTAGAATAAAGTCCTCAGCTCTAGCAGAGCATGTGGACAAAACTAAGCATCATGTCTGCATTGAAGAGGCCAAAGTCATTGCTAGGGTGGATAGGTTTCATCATCGCAAGTTAAGGGAAGCTATTGAGATTGAGCGAAGACCCATCAATCTCAACAGAGATGATGGGTGGAAGGTTAGTAGAAATTGGATCCCTGCGTTGTCGTCTTAGGTTTTCTTCCTCCTCCGTTCTTCCCGGTCTTTCTTTGAGTGGGTGTGTTTCTGTTCTTGTGTGTCTAGGTTTCCGCTTATCTTTGGCAGCAGAGTTCTTCATATATCCTCTTCTTGTGCAGTATCTCATGTTTATGTAGAATTTATTATAATTGAGCATATACTATTCTTATATTATTAATAACAATATAAAAACAAAAACAAAAATAGGGCAATTTAATTAACAATTTCGTATAGCTTTTATATTAAGAAGAAATATCGCCCTCTTCATTTTCATACTCTTAAGCATTTAGTACCTCTAATATTTATGGTCCCCTTTTAACATTATATTAATTATTAATATAACCATATCATAATATTGTTATTTAGGACTTTTATAAATTAATTCAAATATATTAATTATTTAATATGAATTTTGATATTATTAATTATATATATTATTAATTCTATAAATATAACATTAATAATTAATTTATATAATATCAAATTAATTTGTAATTAACCCAATTTAACCTATTCTCTATTAAATTAATACATATAACCCCTCGTAATTTTATTTAGGACATTAATTAAGTAATTACTTTTATAGCATTATATATTATTAATTTACACATACAATCTTTATAACTAACGTATATATAATGCATTATTATTTTAATAAATTAATTAATTTCAATTGACTATATTCAACCCGCTTCTATAAAACTAACTATAAATTAATTATAAGTAAGAGTAATTACAATTATAATAATAATAATAAATAGGGCTTTTACAAAATTAGGTATAATAATTAAAGCATTAGAATATACATATATATTGAGGGTAGATTTAAAGAAATAATTAAATAAATATTGACATAATTTTTGTTTAGATTTTTACGTATAAAGGGGTAATATTTGAAATTAAATTTATGAATTTTAACCTTTGGTTTGATTTATTATTCACTTGGTTAACCCAACACTGAATATAATAGTATTTTAATATTAAATTAATTCGAGGTAGTTTGACTGGGTTCTTGAATGACATAATAGCCGTTAGAGAGTTTTAGCCGTTGGAGTCTCTGCTTATACTATTTAACACGCTGGGCTGGATCTGTACTTTCAACTTGTCCTGATGATGAACCACATTGGTGGGTTCGAAACGCGTTGGCAAAAAACTTTCTTATGTGATTTACGCTGAAGCTCTCCTTACAACTATGACAAATCACAGAAGTCTCAATTCCACACTCTTTATTCTTGGGGCAATATGATTGGTAGTTAACAGTGGCTTG
>APFE030544043.1:162415-175902 GCA_000404065.3 Pinus taeda
ATTGATTTACTATTTTCACCGGTTTACCCTAGCACTGAATATAATAATATTTAAATATTAAATTAATTCGAGGTAGTTTGACTGGGTTCTTGAATGACCTAGTAGCCATTAGAGAGTTTTAGCCGTTGGAGTCTCTGCTTATACTATTTAACACGCTGGGATGGATCTGTACTTTCAACTTGTCCTGATGATGAACCACATTGGTGGGTTCGAAACGCGTTGGCAAAAAACTTTCTTATGTGATTTACGCTGAAGCTCTCCTTACAACTTATATTCTATCTAAACATCCTAAGTGGCTAATTAGAATTGATAAACAAGTTACTTTCATTCTTTGATTTAGGGTAGTCTTATGTTTTGCATCAGCATGTACTCATTGCATTAGGATAAATTTGTGCATATTTTAGGGCATCCATAGTTTTGTTAATTTTTGCGAGTTTGAAGCTTGAGTAAAAGAAAAGAAAAGAAAATTTATTGCTTTCTTAGAAGTTCCTCAAAACCTAGTATAAATTTCTTTCCTCGAAGAACAAAATGAATGCATTTTCATATATTTTGGTTTTTATTAATTTCTTTTGCGTCAAAACACCACAAGTTTCTTTTCCGCTTATCCCTTGAGTTAAGAACAGCCCATTTAAAAACAAGCGCTAATTAAAATACACTAGAAATTGTTTATAATTGTCAATTTAGACACACCAACAAGTTTTAGGATATTTTAGGGCCTTGGACTAGGTGAGAGGAGAGAAAACTCTCCAAAGCCATTTTAAACTATCAAACATAGGAGTCTAAATAGTGAGTGCAAATCCAATAGCGTTAGGAAGACTAGGAAAGCTCCAAATTTGGGAGTAAAGCACGAGAGTTTTTGAAGGTAAGGAAGAGAGATACCTCCTCTCCTACTTGTCGGATCTTACCTCAAGACTATTCCGCCTGGCTTCTAACATGAGTTGGTAACCTTAGTTACTTCTCCTAGGGATCTACATAGGTGGTTGCGGAGGGGAATCTCGTGGCACCTGAGGCCGACATTGTATGAGTCTCAACGGTATTACTGGAGGGTACCCTTGTGAAGCTTGGGGGCTTGCACCTGTGGAGGCTGTTGTTAGGAGATCAGCGTAACTTCCTCTGTTACCTTCTCTGATAGGACTAGGCTGTCATTATCCCAGGCTATCTTTGGAAGGCCCTTTACTTCACTTTCTTGTATTTTGGTGTCTGGCCCTCATTACCCGGAGCAGAAATACTTGAAAGTTGTTTGACTGGCTGACATCTTTTAGGGACATTTTAGTGTGTGCTTAGTGCTCTTAGTTGGCCTAGCTTTCATTTTTTCTTGAGTCTTTAATTAGATCTTAATAAAAAATTCAAAGTGGGTGACCGATCGCCTAGACGGTCTCAAACACTTCATGGGCTTTCACCACCAAGTTTAGAGCCTTCTCCTAGAAGGCGCAGAGCTAATAATGCAGGTGGGTTTCATCCCATGGCACCCGACGCATTGGGGATTGATCTTCCCCTCGGGGCATTAGTGCTCAAGATAGGCCTGGTACTTCCGCAGAACTAGAGGGGAACACTCTAGTTCTTTCTGGAGTTCTCTTTCAATTAAAAGATAACATAGAGGTAGAAGAACTCCCAGAGTCATTAGTGGCTCTGAATTCTCCTCTACCTTCTAACCATCTAGACGTATTACAATATGTTGGGACTCCAGTGCATAGAACGTCAAGTCTAGGTCATATTACACACTTGCCTTTGATGAGCACCACTAGAAGCATGGCTTCTACCACAAGTGATACAACCATGCAGACTCCAACATTAGTACAAGGGGGAGGAACTATTTCCATCCCCTATGCATCTTTATTTGGGTCTTTTGCTAGCACATCCTTAGTTGGGTCTAGCTCCATTCCTTCTATGAGTGGAAATTCCCAACATAATGCATTTAGTTCTCAATTCTTCCCGTTTGGCACCCATTCACAGGGTATCCCGTCAGTTCCATTTAGTGCCTCCGCATCCATGATGGGTGAGTTGGCTTCATTTTAGGGTTTTCCTTTTGGAAGTGGTCATATACCACATTCCAACCCGATGATAGGATATATGCCTTTTTCTTCTACAGGACAAGGCAACAATCCCTTTTAAGGTTAGACTAACCCTGCAGTTAGTGGCATGGGAACTGGGAATCCATTTTTTGGCCAACAAGGGAATAGGCCATACTCCACAGTTAGCTCATTTCAAAGTATTCCTCCCTTAGTTTCTACTTGGAATCCTTATAAGGGGTTATCAAATCCTTATAATCCTTTAGGAGGGAGCTTCGCTGGTTATGGAGGTTTTGTAGCCGAAGTTGGTCAAACTTCGAGTTGTGCTGGATCACAAGGTTTGCCTTTTGGTTTAGCTTGTTCTACTGGTTACTTCGGGCAGCCTAGTGCCTTCGAAAATCCAAGCCCATCTTTTCAGAACATTGGGAGCTCCGCCCAGTCTGGGTGGAATCCCCAAGGTCCTCCTAGGCTTCCTTTTCTGGCAACGTTGAATTTGTGAGATCTCATGAAATTAATAAATGATCCAATCAAATACAATCCGGCCTGGCCTCCAGTCCCAACCAAACTCCTGTCAGACATTCCAAAGTTTGAGAGGAAGGGTGGTGAAGACCCGGGCGACCATGTAACCACATTCCATTTGTGGTGCTCATCAAACTCCCTTATCAATGACTCAGTTAGGTTGATACTATTTCAATGCACCTTGACTGGCAATGCAGCCAAGTGGTATATAGAGTTTCCAGGGGGCAGCTTTACATCTTTTGTTGATTTAGCTAATATTTTCCTAAATTATTTCTAGTTTCCCGTTCGTTATGAGGTCGGAACTGAACTTCTGGGCAATTTTCGTTAGGACACGACAACTCACATTTCTGATCATATTCAGGAATGGAAACAGAGAAAGAGGTTCATTAAAGCTGAAATTCCTTTGGAATACCGTCTCGAATGGTTTTTTAAACCTTTACAACTTGAAATCTCTAAGGATGTCTCTATGTCCAGAGTCTATTCTGAGGAGCAAGCTATTTTTAGAGCCCAACAGTTAGAATTGATTTGCTCTCAGTCTGGAATTCTACAAAACAATTTGCCTGATGCTCCTGGGACTAAGGTTGATCTAGCAAAATCGAAGCCAGGTCCCCATGCGGATGGTATCGTTGGATCCATAGACACAAATGCAGTGAGCCTGTTGAGCCAATTGTAGCAGTTGTCATTGCAAACTACTCCTAATAATCAGGTCACATCATCTAACCCTTCGTCTTCTCAACCCTCTTCGGTTAATGCCGTCCAGTCCTCCAATCCCAAAGGAAACTAAAATTCCAATGGGAAAAAGAAGGGACGAAGTAGGAAAAAGAGTCAAGATGGGAAGACTGATGCAAATAAACCTGGCAATAATGTTGGTGGTGGTGGAAATGAGTCTAGAAAGAAAGTCAAGTTTCCATGCAAGCTATGCAGTGGAGACCTTTTAACTCATCTCTGCCCAAAGATTCAAGATGCTCAGCACTTGTTAGGGCTGCAAGGGACTTCTAGCTCTCAAGCTGTGTTATCCAACCCTTTCCCAAAGGACAGCAAATGCTTGCTGGCGCAAGTTCAAATCCTGGTACCTTCGTAGGGGCCAACCAGGAAGGGGAAAAATCATCAAATGTTTTCATGATGGGTTCTAACGTCCATGTGGCCACTCGGTCGCGTGATTATGTTGAAGCTGAAACATCCAAGGACAAAACTACTCCTGGAAATACCAACCTTTATATTGAGTGACCCCCTGTCAAGACTATACCACGGATACCGAAAGGTTCCGCTAAACTCGCGACTATCAATCCTAATGCTAGGGCCGCCCATAATTACTCCATTATTGAGGATCTAGCTCAGAGCCCATGCGCTATGTCTATTTTATAGGTTCTCCAGTTGTGTCGAGCTCAACAAAGTGATTTGCTTTCGGCGATTGGGATAGTTGATCCAAATAATTCTTTAGTGCTCACTTTCGACATACTTAATGCCAAAAAGTGACTCCCTCATCATATGACTTTTCAAATAAAGTCTACATACCGGAAAATTAATATTTTTCGTACCGTTATTGATGAAGGAGCTTCCACGTGCATCATGTCGATGTCATGCTGGAAGGCCATTGGATCGCCTTTGGCTGTTCCTTCACCTACCCTCCTGACTGCATTTGATGGGCATTCTCATAAGCCGCATGGGATTATCCTGACCTTTCCCATATGTTTTGGGGGGAAGGTCGTCAATATCGAAGTAGAATTCATTGATGCTAACCTAGATTACAGTCTCCTCTTAGGAAGGAACTAGGTATACGAAATGGATACCATTGTTTTGACTCTATTTCATGTCATTTTCTTTCCTCATGAGGGGAAAATTGTCAAGGTTGATCAATTGGATTATTCTCCAGTTTATCCTTGAGCAACTTCGGATTCTACTGTTCCTTTAGTGGATAAATCTCATCCGCCTACTAAGAATCTAGGAGTTGGGATGTATTCTTCATTGATGGGTACATTTGATTTCCCCTCCTATCGCTAGAATCAATGTCGTTTCATCATCCAAAGAGTCTTCATGGGAAGAGTTCTTCCGAACTCATTATTTTTCCAACCCTTGGACCTTACCTTCACCTACGACCACATTCGTTGAAGGACAAGTTGGTGGAATGGCATTCCCTATGTCTGCAGCAGAGCTTAGATATCAGTCTATCGTTAACTCTGTAGACAACCATTCTACTCCTTTTTCTAAGGAGGAGTTAGATGGTGATGTGGCCTCAGCCTGGACCCTTGATTCTACCTTCGCTATGGACTGCTTAGACACAGTTTTACCATCTGAGGAAGCAATCCTAGAAGTAATGATGGGTTTAGATCGACCTGGGAAGACTTACACCATCGTTCATATTTTCTTCCTTCTTTGCAAGAAGTAGAATCTAGGTTCTCCGAGCTTTTTACTAGTGGTGTTTGTACGGTATCAAATCCTTTGGCTTCAGCACACTTTCGTGCCGAAGGTAATATGTCAGTGATTTCAAAAATGATATCTATAAACATCTCTAGGAACCCTAATGTGATCAAGAATCTCTTCATCGGAGCCGAATGTTCCCCTGAAGAAATTCAAATTTACATTGACCTTTTTAAGGAATTTCGAGATATATTCGCTTGGTTTTATGAAGAAATGCTTGGCATTGATCCATCCATAGTTCAACATGAGATCAAGACGTGTGAAAACGCCAAGCCGATTCATCAGAAGCTTCGACCGGCTAATCCTAGGAAAGCAACAGCCATTAAAGGTGAAGTAGAGAAGTTGCTCAAGGCGGGTTTCATATCCCTGCTCCTCTCATGGATTGGGTTTCTAATCCAGTCCCCATGGATTAAAAGCAAGGAACAATCCAAGTATGCATTGACTTTAGGGACCTAAACAAAGCTTGTCCCAAAGATAATTACCCCACACCATTTATTGATTAGATTATTGATGAGTGTGTGTGTAATGAGATTTTCTCCTTCATGGACGGTTTTTCTGGCTATTATTAGATCTCTATCCATCCTGAAGATTAGCATAAGACAACTTTTATATGTCCATGGGGCACCTTTGCATACAGAAAGATGCCTTTTGGTCCCAAAAATGCTGGAGCTACCTTCTAGCGGGCCATGTCATACACTTTCAATGACATTAAACATATCATCGAAGCATACTTGGATGATCTAGCTGCTCGTTCTCGAAAGAGAACTGATCATCCGAGTCACCTTCGATTGGTTTTTGAGCGATGTCGACTTTAAAAGATCTGGTTGAATCCCAATAAGTGAATTTTCGTGGTTACATCTGGTTAGTTATTAGGGTTCATTGTGTCAAATGAAGGGATTCGAGTTGATCCCTTCAAGGTAGAGGCAATAATTCAGTTGCCTCCCCCGTCCTCAATTCGGCAAATTCAAAGTCTTCAAGGGAAGGCTAATTTCTTAAGAAGGTTTATAGTGAATTATGCCAAGATCACTAAAGGGTTTATGCATTTGCTACGGAAAGGAGTCCCATACGTATAGGACAACTTTGTGTAGCGGTTGTTCAATGCTTTGAAAAAGGCATTAGTCTCTGCCCTGCTTTTGAGTCCACCGGATTATGGTAGGGATTTCCTTTTATATCTCGCTGCAACAGAATCAACCATAGGTATGGTTCTCATTCAAGAAGATGATGCTCTCATGGAGCATGTGATTTCTTATTTGAGCCGAGGTTTGATAGGTCCTGAACTTCGCTATTCTTGCATTGAGAAGTTGGCTTTGACAGTTGTCCATGTTGTCCAGCGGCTCCGCCATTATATCTTGCTACGCAAAACTTTTGTCTTAGCAGTGGTCAATCCATTCCAATTTTTCCTCAGTAGGTGAGTGATTGGGGGCAAATATAATCGATGGATAGTCATTTTACAAGAATTCTATCTTGAGTTCTTGTCCGCCAAGGCTAAGAAATCTTTGGTTTTTGCGGAGTTAATTTTTGAACTACCTTGTTGAGAGGATACTGTTTATGAGGAAAGTTTTCTTAACGAACATTTATTCCTCATCTCTTCACTCGACCCTTGTTATGGAGATATCATTTTCTATCTCCAGACTTCAAAGTTTCCCTCTACTTTCTCTAAGCACCTAAAATTACGTCACCTGGCTAAGAACTATGTCATCATTGGTGATACATTATATCATCAAGGGGTTGATTCAATCCTCCGGCATTGTTTAAACTTAGAGGAAGCAGAGTCAGTGCTCAATGATTGCCACACTGGAGCTTGTGGTGGTCATCTTTCAGGGCTTGCTACAGCCCAGCGTATCTTGCGTGCCGACTATTTTTGGCCATCGCTCTTCAAAGATTGTGTTGAAGCAGTCAAACATTGTCACCCGTGTCAAGTTTATACTCGAAAGATGCGCACACATCCAACTCCTCTTTTCCCCGTTGTCACTGTCGGTCCATTTACTAAGTGGGGTATTCATTATACAACTTGTAATCCACCTTCAGCAGCGAATCACAAGTACATTATCGTGGCCGTAGACTACTTCATGAAGTGGGCTGAGGCCATGCCCACTTATAAAAAAGATAGTGAAACAGCGACATTTTTCCTTTTTAATCAGATTATCTCAAGGTTCGGTATCCCGAGAGAGATTTTCATTGACCATGGAAGTCATTTCTAGAACCAACTAATGTCTGAACTGGCTCTTAAATTGGGTTTCCGGTAGGAGCACTCGTCTCCATATTATTCTCAGGCTAATGGATAGGTAGAGGCAGTGAACGAAACCCTTAAGATGATCCTGCAAAGGATGGTTGACAAAAATCGGTCCAATTGGCATCTCATGTTGTATCCAGATCTTTGGGCATATCGAACCTCCGTAAAAACTGCTACAGGTTTTAAACCTTTTTAGTTAGTTTATGGGATGGAATCTATCTTTCTTGTTGAATGTGAAATTCCATCTCTTAAGTTAGCTATTGAGCTCCTTCCAGAGACCTCTAGTCTTGAAGATCGCCTCCTTCATTTGGAACATCTCGATGAGTAGCGTTGAGATGTCGCCACAATCAATGAGTCTCATAAGAAAAGGGTTAAAACTTAGTACGATAAAGTTGTCTTTCCTTGAGTCTTTTCTGAAGGCGACCTTGTCTTGGTCTATGACCAAGATAAGGATGCCTTAGAGGTGGGCAAGTTCAAGCCTATGTGGTATCGTCCCTTTATAATTAAACGAGTTTTAGAAAAAGGGGCATATGAGTTAATCGATTTTGAAGGAAACAAGTTGGCAGAGCCCCGAAACGAGCTCTACCTCAAGAAGTACTTTGCTTAAGTAGCAGCTAGGCAATGGATTCTTTGTACATTTTGTATGTTTGTACATATATCATCGGTAGTTTTTTGATATCAACACTTTTTGGTCTGCTGTGGCAGGTATTGATGGATGACTTGGTCTATTTTGGATTCGCTGATGGTGCTATTCAGCACACTCAGAACCTCATTTCTGCAGCTTGGGTAATCTACTATCCAACTGGTCAGTTGATGGTGTCAAGGGGAGTATGCATTGGTCCCGCTTAAAATAATATGGCTGAGTATACTGCGTCATTAATTTACTATCTGAAGCAATTTCTTATGAAATCGATTCATTGGTAGTCTATCTTGATTCACAATTGATAGTGTCACAATTGAATAACATTTATCGGGTAAGGGATCCATGTTTATATCGCCAATATTTAAGGGTGAGGTTGTTGCAAAGATCATTTACTTACATTAATTATTTGCACATTTCAAGATCTCATAATTGGTTAGCTGATTCTATCGCTAATCAAGGATTAGACTGGTACATCATTCATTCATCACAATAAAATCAAGCATCAAAAAGTCGAAACAGTATATATATATCATAAAATATCTCGAGTGTACATAATTGTGTCCAAAATAATATGCAAAAAATGGGACTTAAATGCCCATAATCATGTCCAGTACATCTAATGCCCCGGCTCAAGATGAGCAGCTAAGTTTGCGACTACTGCTTTGGCCACATAGTTAAGAGTGCGAACCCAGTCTTGTGGCATGCCAACCACATGACACTGCATACCTATAGGGAGATCCTCTACAGCCTCCATCGTTACTTGGTGAGTTAGTCTCACCAAGTGCTGCTGAATTGTGTGTAGAAGTTGCTCTGTGTCTGCAGCCGCCTCTTCAGCACCTCGGCCGCGATGTCCATACCGTGGGAACTCATCTGGTCGTACTGGCCCAATATCTGGAACATGATCATCATATTAGTCATTTGAATCCTATCAAAAATATTTTTCAAAATTCACTTTTTATATTTGAAAAATCATAAAATCAAAAACATTTGTTACATATATCGCCCCATGCTGCGGTTAGTGGCAAAGCTAGATCAGGATCTCCTCGAAAGTCCAACCTAGCATAGGGGTAGTCATCTACGGCGATGATCTACTACTCCCACCAGGAGAAGAAGTCGTCATCGAAAGCAGTTCGTGGAATGTCCCCACCTCCTAGTCATTTCATCAAGTCAACCCACCTTCCCATTCGTGGATCTTGTGGGGTGCTAATCGAAACTGATACTCTAGGATGGAGTGCCAGGACCCTCTCGAAGAAGCAAGAGCATAAAATGGTTCCATACATGAAGCTTTTGGTCTGCCCCTTCTTGATAGAAGTTAGTTGGCTCTTCAGGTTGGTGAGAAGAGGAGTACACCAATCAAATACGGTGGTGAGACAATCTACTGCCAAGCTCATGGCTAGGGGTGAAGCCTGGTGTAAGGAAGATGATCCGTTCACTCTGGCTATAGTGAAAAAGATGATGGTCAGTGATAAACTCTCCACATGATTGATTGGAATTTGACTTCCAACCTTTTCTGGATGACCCGGGCAATATATATGCACGTAGTCCTCAATAGAGAGACTGCCTCGTGATCTGCCTGTGGAATGTACTACCTCTCCCCTCCAGGAAAGGTCTGTGATGAAATAAATATCCTCAACCTCTATCTTGAGTGGCATTTAATCAATCATAAATGAGTCATCCTTGATGCTCCAATAGTGAATGAGCATTTCGAGCGGGCGAGTGTTTACTTTCATGTTTGGCATTTTAAAGAACTTTAGCAAACCGCATCCTCTTAAGGCATCCAGGGCATTAGCATCATTCATAATATCATCATCCACTAAGGCATGTTCTCTTTCTCTCCAAGTGACTGGAATCTTGAAGAAAAAACAAAATTGGACCGTTAGATTTTTGTTTTGAAGTTTTCGCGGCATATATGCGGGTTCGTTTTTTACACAGTCGCGTCTAGGGCCTGAATATACGCGGTTTCACATGGCCAACCCGCGTATATGCCGTGACAATTTTTTTGACAATAATTCAACATTGAAACTTGAATTAAAAATTCTAAAACCAATCACAATTGAATGCAAGATAAGTTGAAGGGTTACCTGGTGATTTTGAGAAGATTTGAATGGTCGAATTTGGCGAATGGCAATGCTTGCTCCTTTTGCTTCACTCCTTTGCTCTCAAATCAAACGGTGATAATTGTGAGTCGAAAAACTATTTTATAAGCTTTGAAAATGTCAATTTTTTAAAAAACTTGAATTTGCTTTGTCTCATGTAACTTTTAACTTGGGAGCTTGGAATGTCGAGAACGGTTTGATTTTCAGGAAATTTTGGACGCTTTTTCGACAATTTTGAGACAGTTCCATGACTATTGACCTGTCATGGCACGTATCGTTTTCTCACTCGCATATAGGTTAGGGAAACCATTTTTCCATTGCATTATGCATACTAGCCTCCATTTGTCGATACACTTGCCATAGGGTCGATCCCATCGTGTTATGGTTCGTAAACCATCTTCACTCGCCAATCTTTAAACCATGACATGATGGTAGAGCCATCCTTTTCATGGCCATCGTAGTTAGCACCTCACTGACATTTGCTACCCATGCTGCTTCGATCTGAGTAGGCTCGGGAGTCCTCTGTAGTCCCTCCATGACTTATGCGATGACGACTCATTCCTCTTTGCTTCTTCACTTTGTTCTGGCATTATACCCTAGAGGCTCCTTTGTGTTGAGTTGTACTACTGGATTGCATTTTGACCATTTGCACCTTTTGGCCTTGAGATGGCTTCACTTGGACTCGTGTTTAAGCCAACTTTTGGCCATGATGACTGCAAAATCAAACTTTCACTCCCTTGACTTTTGCAACTTGACACACCTTGACCCATGGAAGGAACACACCTTTGAGTGCCTTTGACCAATTTTCACCTCCCTGCATTGAGCATAGGATTGTTCCAATCCCAAGAACTAGATCATCTATTTCACTGACACTCGTTCTTTCCACTGTACAAGAGTGGGAACGGGACAATACTTCCACTTATTGTTGGCAGCTAGAGTCAGTCGTGTCGCCCTTGAACAAAGCACTTAAAACAAAGTCTCCTCTATTTGGGCAGGATTTAGTTTGACTTAGGTACACCTTAACCTTATTATTGAGTCAGTTCTCCCCCAATTGGTTATCTCTTCTAATCATATGGAGGGTTCGTTCGTGCCTCCTACATAACGAACTTATACAGAGTCATCATATGCTGCCACATAGTTACATTGAGTCATGCTTTTGTTCAAGGGAAGTTAGCCTGAGTCGACCTCTTTGCGGTGTCTCTTGACTCATTTTTCAGTCGGCCATCCCTGGTTGTCAGTGTCTTGTCTATCATCACATTAGTTATATTGGTCCTTTACTTGTGCCGGTTTGAGAAGGTCTCCATTGACTTCTTACTAGCGGGTCTTGTCCTTATCGACGATGACATCTTGCTTTGAGGACAGGCCTAGAGCTGCACCCTTGCCCTATTTTCTTTATTGATTGGTCACCTTGTGCTTAGCATCAATCAGTATCATGGGTCTTTGACTGAGTGGTTTCCTTTGTGTTCGACATCAGCATACACCATCACACATTGGGATTCATGCAGTACCTTGGTTTCCATTTGACCCTATTGGTGGATACCTCGCCTCTGTGTTAGCTTTCATTATTGGTTGGTTCAGAGGGTTTCTGTCATGCACTAGCCACATCTTGTGTACGTCAGAAACATGCTTTGATCGGGTTACTACATCTTTTTCATCTGATTCCTTCCACATTATTGGCCTACGAGTTACACTCACGTTAGATTGATGAAGGATGCCTTAATGCCTTCCTTCTAGTGGATCTTTCCGTATCAACTATGGCTCATTGCTCTGGGGCAAAGATCTAGAGTCCATTTGGTAGTACCTTGGGGTTTGCAATCATTAGTGGCAAATCCTTCACTATCGACAGTGGGAAACCATCATTGTCTCCTGATTGATAGATTCTTATAGATGCTCGACTCCAACTCATCTATTCACACTTATTAGATTGTACTGTGTACCTTGACGCTTGTTATCATTATTGGTGAGTAGTCTCGCGTTTGTTAACGGTATACATCAATGACCAATAATCAAACAATTTCTCACATGGTCGACTTCAGATCATTTATTCCCATGGTGTAGAAATGTACCACGATGGTCAGTGAAGACCTTAGGTTGCATCAACATTCATTGGTTCACTTGACAGTTGCTCCTGTTGCTGCTAGTTGATACCACCCCACCTTATATGTTGCAGTCATTCATGGCAACATTCTATATGCTGGCACCTGAGTTTGCAGTGTAGTACCATCTTACTCCATCATGTTCATTTGGTACTTTTGGGATCAGTCTTTGATATCAGTGACTCGCTTCATCCTTTAGCATCATTGACATTCTTATATGTGATATTCAGACATGTACTTGTTCGATCGTGATCAGATGATCCATTATGTATTTTCCAGTGTTCTATACTTGTATACTTAGTGGATTCGCTTGTACTAGATATGCGGACATGCTTTACTTTCTCTGAGCATGGGTATGCTTTCCTCAAACAGTGTTTCTTTCTGATCTCCTTTTGTGGCTTGGCAGGCTAAACTCTGGTGAAGTCCTTCTCAGTTTTTGACAGGTTTCTTTTCCATGCACTTAATACATTTCATCCATCATGTACCCCTTCTGATCTCATATATTGGGGAGCATCTATTATAGCTCCAAATCTCACTCTTGATGTTTGTGATGCTGCACTCATGGCCTAGGGTAACCCCTCCTTCCGGACCTGGTCCAAATACTTAAAAAACAGTGTTTTACTCCCTATACGCGACATTGCCCTGAGCTAAACGCATGTGTACGTGGGTCTATGTATACCCAACCCATGTATATGTCTTAAAACACTTAAAAAAATTAAATCTCCCTAATTTCGGGTGGAGATCAGAGGTTTTACCTGTTGATTATCTATTAGTATCCATGGCCCAACTATTCCCAATGAATTCCCAACTAAAAAACTACTTTGGGAGAAGTACAAAAA
The DNA here is from genome assembly GCA_000404065.3 of Pinus taeda. NCBI lineage: Eukaryota > Viridiplantae > Streptophyta > Pinopsida > Pinales > Pinaceae > Pinus > Pinus taeda. Next base: position 175,269 of record APFE030544043.1, read on the forward strand.
GGATTCAATGGGAAGGCCTAGGGAGGAGAGAATAGAGAGAAAAATCACTCTACTGAGATTATCCTTGATCAGGTCTGAAGATCCTTGTGCTTCCATGTTACCAGGAATAGTGTCCACTCGGAGCTGCTATTCCCACTAAGACTGGTAGTTATCTTAGAAACAAACAAGTGAAGTCTACTTTCACTTTCCTTTATGAAAATAGATAAGAGTGGAACAAAGGAGACCAACCTCAGTCTTGCGCTTGATTTCCTTGTTTGATTCCTCTCCTTCCTGATAGATCTTGGCTGCTTCTTCTTCATATGCCCAGCTTCAAAGAGCACCTATGGAATCAAAGCAGCATACTACTATCGAAGAACATAGATCTATATTCATAAATAACATGGGACCAGATATGTGTTAACCATACAAATGCAGATATAAGCAAACATACAAGAATATGGAGGAAAACTTGAATAGCTTTATTAAGATCAAGAATAGCAAGAGGATTACAACCATATGTTCTGAGCCAGCATCATCCTCCAGCAAGAAAGCCCTTCTTCACCTCAAGTAAAGCTTAGATCACCCAACACTATGAAGTTACACCAGAAAACCAACAACACTTCTCTACAAGATACAAGATTCCAGCCTCCGGATC
>APFE030544043.1:203037-240237 GCA_000404065.3 Pinus taeda
TTGTTTTACGTCAGTACAATGAAAGGCATCAATGACAAGATGAGGAGTCCCTGTAGAAACAACGATTACCAAAGAAGCTCTATTATTGTCGTCCAGAACTTTCTTAAGGAAAGAAAATTGACTTCCTCCTTGCTAAAGGAAATCGCAACATTCAGGGAAGCAATCCAATGAAAACACTATATCTCAAAGAATAAGAGGTCTCATCACAAGCCGACTTATCATCATCACAGATATTATAACTTGCTGACTTTGCCAAAACTGTCCACCAAAATAGGGCAACGACTCAAGATTGTTGCAATCAAAAGACGAGGGGTCTCATCACGAGCCATCTTGTTCAGCAAAAGTATAAATCAAGTGAGTGACTGTGTCATAATTTGGCCACCAAACCAAGACATTGTTCTTTAGAGAATAAAAAAGAAAAAGTGTCAAAATGGGTTTTTCTCTGAATGGTTGTAAACACACTTAGGGAGGATAAAGGATCATTACTGGTTAATAGGTAACCCTGTGGAGGCTATGGACGCCTGCTGGCAGCAGAGGCTCTACCTGCGACAAAAGAGCATATTTCAAAAGGAATGCTATATAGGGAAGACTTTATTTTAATTTTTATTTAAGAGCAAGTAAGGGTTGGTGTAAATGCAAGAACAAGCTAAGAATACAAGTAAATAGAAAGGATTTGAAACAAAATATCATTGATAGTTTGAAGTATAATATTTTTAGCTTTCTATAATAAAGTTTAAGTTTTCTGAGAAATTTGTTTTATTATTTTTAGAATTTTGAAAAACGTCAAAAGAAGGTCAGAGATAACTGGTTCTCTCAAGTGAATCGCCAATTGTTGTGGCCAGCAACAACCCCCCCTTTTTCATTTAAGTGTTTATCCAAAATGGTAAATGAATGGGGACCCTTACTTTAATTTTGAGAAAAATCAAATTTTCCTTCTTCAAAATAAAGCTACCATCGTAAGCTTAGAGAGGTCTTTCGAATATTTTTAACCTAAGTCTACGATAAGGTAAAGGTCTTTAGAAAATTGCATTAATGTGCAAGTCCCCCCACGTTAAGCCTAACGTCACATTGCAGTAAGTAATGTTCATAAGGAAAAACCTCAAAATCTGCCGATCTGCGATAACACTGATCGCAAGATCGCACATCGCAGAAATAAACTGGCAATAATTAATAAACATCAAACTCCTGCCACCCGCGATGTTGCGACCTGCGATATTGCGATCGCCGCGATAGCGCAGTCTGCGATCTGGCGATTTGCGATTAGTGCGACTTGCGATGGCACGATCTTCAATGTAATGTAAACAAATCATGAATCATTTAATCGCGAACCCTTCGGGCACGCCATTCAAAGAAAAGCCGCTTACCATAATCTGACCCCAAATCATGCGCTTTTAATGATAGTAAGTGGATTAGTTGTCATTTATTTAATGAAATAAAGACGCGTGCTTTTCTAAAGAATTATTTCATGTAAGGTGGCATATTTGGTATATCTGTTGCATTTAAAACTCTCCCATCACCTTTCTCAATCAGTCATTTCCACTTTTCCCATAATCTGCAGGAACTAAGAGATAAGAAGATTCAAAAGCCGAACGCAGGAGTAAATGGGAAAGAAACATAAAGCCCAAGGCTCCGAGACGAAGGAAAAGACAAAGGAGATGGCGCCCTTGTACACAGACACTGCATGCAACAGGGACGCAGGAATTTCGACTTGGGAAGGCATGTATAGGCTGCTGGAGGAAGAGAATCCTAAAGTAATGAAGGTTTGTAGCGCCGCGAGATCACAAAACTCTTCCGAGGCATCCTTAGAAGAGCTGGCATGTTCATTTCTTCACCGAATAGTAGCTAGACCCAAGATTTTGCTGTATACATATATGATCAAATGGATACTTGACAATGCAGAGTTACAAGGCAGACAATTAAAGGCTCAAGGGCATGGGCTCATAGGATCATTCTCCGCGCAAGAGTTAAAGCTTATGTATCATCTTCCTGAGCCTCAGACGACCTACAACACGCAATTTATCAAGAAATTTGCAGCAGAGAACCCAAACCTAGCAGAAACCACTAAAGAATGGACCAGAAGAGAGGAGCCGCTAAAAAGGGACAAAAATGGTATGTACAGCACTGGTTCCCTCACCTCTCCATATTGTTTTGCTGCGGCCATGCTTTGCAGGCTATTTGGGATGCCAAACATAAATAAATTTTCATCTAAATGGCTACCACTCATAGACGCTGCCACAAACGTCGATCTCGTGGATTGGGCCAAAATATTTTCTGATAATCTATACACTGCTGTTATGAATTACCAGTCTAAGAGATCCTTGTCTCAAAGGGTCTACCCTCCTTTTTATCTGTCTGCTTATATTATGGATTCTATTTGCTATGTATCTAAATTCCCAACTATGGGCTGGAAATGGACTACCCAGGACCTGTCACCTATTCATGTTTATCACAAAGTATTATGAGATTCACAATTTTCCCCTCACTTCTAGCAGATTTGCGACGGGCTCATCTTACCCCTATATAGGATGATGTATGGTGAAGAACCCCCGAGGTGCTCACCTGAAGCTCAAATAATCATCCCCATCGCAAGATGGTTCGGGGAAGAATGGTTCACTTATATTAGAGTGTTTGGGAGCACTGTACCTCCACATGTCCTACCTCTGTATGTCCCCGACAAGCTTTTGGCTAGGGATATTTCCTATCAGACTTGCTTAGAAGGCGGCCTAACCAAAGAACTAAAAGACAAGAAGAAGGCCATATGGCCTCAATTTCCTGTAGCTTGTGGGGCCTTCTCATTGTTCGATGTAGGACACACTTTCACTAAAGTGGAGAATGTGACGTCTCTACAGCTATTTAAATTCCCCGCTCGGCCTTTTGACCTAAATAATGTTGCCCATGATTTCACTATAAGTGTCAGAATAAAAGTGTTCGTTGGAAAGAAAGATTTATTTGATGATTTGTTTCAAAGTAAAAGTTCATTCCAGGAAGTTTTGCAAGAAGCTCAATCGAGGTTATCCCCAGATGACCTCCAAAGATTTTTGTTATTCAGAGAAAGAAGGCTAGCCAGTGTTCCCCTAGAAAAGCTACGACTGCTCGCTAGAGAGCCTACTCCCAGTGTTAGCCTCAGCGGAAACTCCAGTACTTCTAAATCCAAATCTGACGCTGCCCAAGGAACACCTGAACGTTCTAAAAAGTCTGCAAGCGACCAAGGAAAAGGTGAAGAAACAGCCAAAGATACAGCTCAGTCAAGTGCAATGTCGCAACAGCAAGCTATTGCCTCCCCACCAAGAGATGTCCCTCCTCCCGTCATTAAATCACCACTTGTCACAACAGAGCTCGACGAAGAATGAGAAAACTTCAACGAGCTAATCAGCCTTGAAGGGCAAGTCCCAAGAACACCTGTGAGAAATGCACAGGTAACACAAGAAATGGTTTCAACCATGGTCGGTAGTGTCTCAGAAATGCAGCACAGTCATATCGCTCCGCCTTATGAGCTTCTACTTAGTGTAGAGGAAATTCCCCCACTGGATGTCTTCTATAGTCCCCAACATAAAGTAGTGGTGAGGAGATAAAGAAAGAAGAGAAAGCTGGAGAATACGCTGTCACAGGACGCTGAACATTTAGACGTCTTATGGAAAGACCCTAACAACAACCCGACAAAAAATCTCACGATGTTGTCTTAGATCGCAGGAGCATACGCTTCTGCAACTATCGACAAGGCGTCGGAAGTTCAGCAACTGTTGAGGGAACAAGAAAACCAAATACAACTACTACAACAATAGCTACAGCAAGCCAATGCTAGTATTGAAGCATTCAAACAACTCGAGAAACTACAAGAAGACTTTCAGCAAATGCAGATAAGCTATCAAAGAAGCCTAGATGAAAAAGGAAAGCAGTTGCAAGCTTTACAAGAAATACACAAGGACAAGCCCAAGCTTGCCGAGTTTGTTTCAGAGTCTACTGGCTTAAATGAGCAACTTCTGCAGCAACAGGAAGAGTTGGGACGTAAAATATCGCAGTGGAGTCACTATTGCGAGCTGAGCGACAAACTCACCAATCAAGTGACAGACATGCGAAGTGACTACGACCAGGTTGACAGACGAGTGACAGAGTATCTAGCTTGGCAGGATGGAGAGGAAGGGAAAAGAGCAAATGCACCCAGAATAAACAAAAGCCATAAAGAATTGCTCTTTAACAAATGGGACGATCAAATCAGGCAGGCAGAACAGGCGGCAGAGGTAGCGGCGACACAGGCAAGTGTTCTTATAGACTGTGTAAATGAAAATTTACACAGAGCCAACTTAATCACAGAGACCACCCCGGGATACTTACCAAACAAGTCACGAATAGAGGCAGAATGGAAAGAGAAGGTGCAGGAAAAGGGAAAAGAGATCCAGGCATTGAACAGATTGAATTGGGAGTGCTATTGGGAATACTTAGTCAAGCCACACAGTCAATGGATGACTATGAAATGCATTATAAACTCAGCAGAGAAAGTAGTGCCAGCTCTCATAGATTCCATTTTCGCAGCCCAGCTCAGCGCAAAAGTCGGCCAACCGACTCTTCTCAAATCCATGATGAACACTTGCAGTTTTAATGACCAAATTCAGAAGTAGCTTATTTTTAGTAGTTTGTTGTTTCCTTTTTTATTTTAGATTAGAAAAAGGGCGGTCATTTGAGAGCCGTATCCTTAAATTTTGTAAAAACACTATTATTAGATTTGGGAAGTAGTATTTTAACCCTTCTCATGCATTTAGAGAAGGGTCCGGAGATTTGTCAAAAACTCATCCTCAGAACATGCACTTCTGCACCCTCAGAGGAGGTTTTGATGAATGGATGGATCGAGATTTATTTTTACTTGCATTTTGATATCTACTACTGATGTTGCACTTCTGTACCCTTGGTAGATTTTAGAACAAGTAGAGATAGATCGTTTTTGCTTGAAGCTTATGTGTAAAACTAGTCATAAATGGTACTTTTATCTCTTGGCAATGTCTGCTTATATTCTTTAAGTGATTTACAGTTTCAGTTGTTTATATGTTACTGCATGAATGTATGGGTTATCATTTGGCACTTTTGTACGGTGGAGTCATATTGTTTATGTGTGACATATGAATGGCTTATTATGCGATATGTTGTTCACAACTGACATATGAATGATCTTTATTACCAGTTATTATTCGAAATCTTTTTAGATCGCATGATGGAAGATATACATCCCGGGTTAGAATAGATTTGATGTGTTGTTTCTCGCTAGATTACAATAGCATAGAGTAAAGTTAAAGAATCTGAATTAGATTAGCTTTAAAGTACTCTTAGATCAGCATAGTTCAACTCTATACACACACACACACCCAAGATCGGGAAAATGGTCCCGTTATCCCAGTCCGAACCCGCTATACCAAACGGATAAGGAGCTGCCAACCAAGGTCCGGACCGGGTGGGTATCCCCCTTGTTGTCGACTCGATTTTCCGGGCCTCAACAGATTCCCACACACACTCATTGTGAATTATGGCATAGGTTGGTTGCATAACAACAACTTTGTCGACAACTTGATCCTCGTTCACAACAGATGAGGAGTTCAAAATGGGAGAACACAAGGTAGTACAATCTGAAGGATCAACAGAATGTGAGGACGGAGGTCAAGGGAATGAGTCGACATGAAAACCAGCAGGATTGCAAGAAAATTTGTGAAAATATCACGAGAGGTGGGGTCGGAGAGTGTGCCAGTTCAACAGAGGTGTGTGCATGGTCTCCCACATCACTCCATGGTGGTGGAGTTGTTTGATGAGGTAAAGGAGGACATTCACTTGTGATAGCAATTATGCCTGCCTTTGATTGTGTAGCTCCATTAACAAAGTGTGCTAAGTGGGGTTCGGATATGTGAAGAAGATACTGAAATCTCCCATCAAGAAATTCCCAATCAACATCATCTTCAGGGAATCGGTATGCAAGATTAGAAAAGCGTGTGTGAAACTGTTCAATGGATTCATCATGTGCTTTTTGTAATTCTAGAATTTATTTGTTGAGTTCTTTATAGTTAAAGTGATTGAAAGCACGGTCTATCTCTACAACTAGATGAGCAAGAAATGAATCGATTTTTCAGGCAGTGTGGCGCACGAGTGCATTGGGTGCCCTAGAAGCGTGTAGATGAACAATGCGCAACTCATGTATTCTTCGAAGAATCCACATCTTTCACATGAGCCTATAATGCCGACCGCGTGCCTTACCAAGCCAACATAGCCTCCACCATCAAATGTTTTATGAGACAAGTTATTCGAGAGTTGTGCCGAGATGATGAAATTGTTTCCATAAGACATACATTCTGGAAGAGAAACTTAGTAGTTAACCAAAATAGATGTGTAGAGATTCAAAATAGATGTGAGGACTCAGCTTGTCATCTGGCCCTCCTTCTAGTACCAAAAAATTTGACGGTGTTGGACCCACCAACATATCAAGGGGATCTCCCCGGTAAGAAGCCCCAATTAGACCTCAAATTGTTTGGTGTAGGAGTCCCAACAGTGGGTCGTAAGATAATGCCTTAATTGTGATGTCGCATAGAGGCAAGTAAGATAACTCTATCAGTAGCAAGGGTGTGACTGCTGTAGTGAGTCAAGCAAGGTTAATGAGAGGTTCTAACACATGGGGGATGAGATGAGTGCACCCCTTACCAACCTGTAGTAGTACTCAACTGAGAAGGGAACACACGAGCGAAGATGCATCACAAGCTGGAAAGCAGATTAGTCGACAATTGAAAGTGATGGTTAAACCAACAACACATCTGCAACAAGATTTATATAATTGCATATGAAGCACTTCATACACAAATATGTAAGTTAAGCAACTAGAGAAGTCCAACTACAATAACAACATATGCATGAAAATTTGATGGCTCTTATTATATAAAGAAGTGTAAGTCCTAATCATACAATACATCCATGTACACTTGCTAGCCCCAACAATGGAACGTTACAACCATGTCCACCTACTTCTCCAAAGAGATGAACTAGCTCCGTGTAGTGGAGAAGCTAAGCCCCGTTACAATACTGTCCAAGCTTTCTTCAAGATAGTCTTATCAGAATCTTGGCTGACCAAAAGTTTATACAATGAGTTATGAGGAACTATTTATAGAAAAGGGTGGGGTGACCCTTGACATTCCCCTTTGTGACAGTTCAATTACCCTCATGACTCTTCACCTGTTAGAAAATTATATATTACAGAGCAATGGAACACATAAAAATATTGTGGAAATATAAACACAGGAAACGCATAAAACAAGAGAGACATAGATATACGTGGTTCACCAAATTTGGGCTACATTCGTGGAGAAAAATCTAGTCCTTCCTTTTATATTATCTAGCAAAATGAAGAGATACAACCTACAACAGATCTGTTGTAATTCCCTCTTCGCTCTCACACAATATCCTCTCTCTTTCTCGCTCAGAATATAGATCTACATAGATGCAATACAATTCCCTCATATACAACAAAGGGTTGCCTTCTAGGGAAAAAAACCATAAATTAAACATAACTTCTACCATAATATCTTCACCTAATGAACGACCCAGATTGACTACGAAATTAGAACAATTTACAAGGAAATTTTATATCTATTTTTAGCTTTGGGGGCGCTGCCCTCAATCCCCTACCACATTTTATGGGAGGCATTGCCGCCACATTACAAAATGGGGTCCAATGCAGCGATACCTCTAGATAAGGAATATAATCAAGCTCCACACCTAATTTCACCTACTCTATGACTGTTACATCCAACTATTGACACTTGAATTACACTTGACATGACGTTACATTACAATGCACATGTACTCATGTGAGACAACATGGCTTGAGTAAGTTATGCAAGACATCACTGGCACTCAGTTTGTTGTGATGAGACAACCTCTTTGGCATGCTTGTGATGGTGAATGTGGTGAGTTGATGCCGATCTTAGTCGTCCATGATGTTGTGCATGCACCTCCTGGTGACATCTTGCTTAAGCAAACTCTTGTCGCCGTTGCAAACGGTGCATTGGTTCGGCTCCTTCATCGAACTCGTTTGTTAACATGCACATGGTATTCTTGGGTGCGGCTGAATTGACAACACACTAATGCATAGTGTCTGTGCTGATCTTCAAGTGTGTGTTGGTGGTTATGCGCATCAACTTGTTGAAATACATGTTCAACTCCAATTGCACTTTCTTCTTGTCTTCGCCTTGGTGAGTGTGCTGAATGGGTTTGATTACACGTGTGTTCACAATGACATGCATGCTGCTGAATCCCTTGCATGCGATCAAAAAAACTACTCACCATGCTCCCTGCCAGCTATTGGGATGGATCTTTAACCTGTATGGGAGTAGTTTCATCCGTGAGTGCATGTTTCGCCAACTATTGTTCCTATAACTACTACAACTCATTCATCTATTTGTGCATGTTCTGCCTTAGTTGTTGCTTCAACACATGTAACTCCTTCCTTGTTCCATTCTCTATCTTCACGCAATCTTCATGTCACGTCATCCCCTTATAGCCTGAGCCTCTAAAGTTTCTTCCATTATCAATGGATCTACTTGATCTTGCAACTTTGTTCCACCTTTGTGTTGTCAATAACCTTCCTCTTGCATTCATTGCATTCACTGTGTTCACTACATTCACCGTGTTTGCTGCATTCATTGTATTCGCTGCATTCGGTATGTTACTTTCAGTTGTTGTTCATGATGCTACTTGCTCTGATATCTTGATGTTATTGTTTATGAACAACCTGATATCTTCATGAGTAGGCAAGCTCATAGACATTTGATTGACTACATGTCCAGGCGTGCTCTAAATGGTGTCTTCGACTCTGCCCTCTTGGAAACCATTGTACCTGCACTGTTGAGAGGTAGATGAACACCTACAATACTTGGAGACATGGAAACACTCACAGAAAGAAATCTTCCAGTTGAAAACCAAACTAAACTTGAGAAGTGACTTGCGGCATACCTATTTGACTAATCATGAAGGTTGTGGAATTTCGGCCGAGAGGTTGGGAGACCGATTACCAAGAATGGATGAGGCACAGTCTGAGCTACTAGGAGACTGACTGATTGCTAGAACTGTGCAATGCATAGTCCAGTCTGGCTATTAATTGCTGGAATGATTCAATGCACAATCTCAACTGGCAATGGTTGTAGGCTTAGTGACTGCATTGCGCAATTTTCTTGGCCAATAGTCACTATCCCTCAGGATTGCGCAATGCTGCCTAGTGAGGCACAGTCCAAGCCAAGGTTGGCCAAACTCGCTGATGGGCAACTAAAGGTGAATATGAATGTGAATGCATGCTAATATTGAGTGTAAGCGTAAGTGAATGATCATGCATGCAAATGGTTAATGACTAATTCATAAAATGGAGCAACATGTATGTGGGTGAGGTGAGTCATTGAACCATCGACTGTTTGCGAAAAACAGTTTCATGCATGTGACAGCAATGAAATGTTGACGAAAATTGAAATGGTGCTAGGAAAAGCTAATATACATGTAAACGATAGCAAGCATTTAAAGAAATAAAGAGAACAATACTCATATAGGTGAAAACACAAAAAGCGACAAAAATGCAACATAAGGCATGGGAAGTGGGCTTACCCTAAAACAACTGAGCTAAATGTGTCAATCGCTCCTAGATGTGATGTGGGATGTCAGAGCTATAAGGTTGATGCGGGGAATGAGTTTTGTAGTGTTCAGTTGATGAGTTTCGATAACAACGAGGCTGTGACGCGCATGCCACAAATCTAGGGAAAGCAACACTTGGTGGGAGGTTTCTGAAATGATCCTTGCATGTAACCTCCACTTGCTAAACATAGATCCCTAAAACAAGGGATGCCTTTGCATGTTGCCTTGGGAGAAGCAATCCATGCATGCAAGATTTTGTTTCTCGGTCCCAAATGGAACCAGTCAACTCAACTACACTTGTAAGAGGTTGCTCGACTGCTTGAAGAAAATGCACATTTCTCGCTGGGAGCTGGGCTGACTGCCCAGGAGATTTGTGCAATTTCTAGGCAGAGTAGCTGACTGCTACCCATATTTGTGCAATTTCTAGGCAGAGTAGCTGACTGCTACCCATATTTGTGCAAATTCTGGGCTGAGCAACCCTGCTGGGGAAATTTGCACAATTTCTGTTGGGAGTGTTGGCTCAATTTCGGAGTCCAATAGGCTGCTAGATAGAATTGTGCAATTTCTAGAGGGAAGGCTGGTTTCCCTATAGAAATGCACAATTTTCTTGGGGAAGCTACTCAGTGTGCAGCTGGACCAAGTCTTAATGAACAACCAGTGAGGGGAATTCATCAAGCTGTGCTCGACAGGATGCCTTTGTGCATGAAAAACACTGAAGCTTGTGTACTTGATGACGCAAGACAAGGTGCTCTGAAAGATTGGTAGGGTGGTTGTAGCCACTACAACACAACACCTCCTAATTAGTTGTCTGCCTCTTCATCTCTTCTTTTAGGTATGAAACTTGTGGAAATGTCCTTAATGTGTGAATGAACTGATGCACCCATGATTCAATAGAGAGTCCAATTTTTATCCATATTGTACTACAATTTTGAACATGCTCTTGAGGATTAGTGTAACCCTCATCTACAAGAATAAATTCTAAATTCTTCTAAGAAACAATAAACCAACACAACATAGTAGTTTTAACTGATTTCTAGTTTTGACACTAGTCACAATAAGCTCCCCACCATATCACGAGGGTTTGCATATAGAGCAACATCCATCAAAGGAATATTTTGTGTTTCTTCAATATTTGAATTAACTTCTTTAATAAAATTAACAACATATCCTATACCATTTAAAGTAGGGAAATCCTTTATCTCAATACCAATCCAATGGGCACAACAAATAGTAGAACAATTTCTAGAGTGTAGCTCATGACCTCCTTATTACCAATCATCTAGCACAACTTCTAATGCAACTTATGTATGTTGGACACTCCTCCAACTAAGAGAACCATCAACTGTAGGTTTTATATAGTCTTCTCTCTTTCATGCAGTAAGATGATATAGATGATCCAAAATATCGAGCTCCTCAACATCATCTACAGTCTCTATAAACCTTAAACCTTGATAAGGGTCTAATGGTTGAATGACTCAAACTCTGTCTACCTCAAAGTTCATCATCTCTCGTTTCAGATCAATAATAGCATAATTCTCAAATGCTTAATTTATTCCCAACAAGGATAGATAAGGATATTTATTGCCCATGATATCTATGAATTCAAACTCTGCATATGTTTTCACTCCAGCAATATCAACCTCAACACCTTCCAGAATACCAGTTGGAACAATACACTATTAATTGGCCATGTGTAACTGGATAGGGGATAAAAAAATTTAGGTTTTCCTAATGCCTCCCAAGTTTTTGTCGGAAAAATATTTACATCTGATCCCAAATCTAACATATAATATTTGATTTGGTATCCTATGATTTGGGCATCAATTTGAATCTGTCTTCTTGTTCTCCTCTTGTTGCGGCGGAAACATCTAGAGTGATATTTAGGAAAGTTGGCAGAAATAAGTTTGTTTGAAAATTCTTCATCTATGATAATAGTTTTAAGTTTCTTGCACATCTGGCCAAAAAATTTCTCATCACTCATAATTTATAAACTAATTTCAACCACTCCATAACTAGCTTGTTGTGTTGTGTTATATTCTTTCCATGACTAGCCCCAATATTAGGTGGGTAGACCTACCTATGGTTTTGTGCATGGATTTCGCACATGGTTTTGAGCATGATGATTTTCAGTCCATGGTATTTTGTAGATCTGGTCAAGGGAACTACGGTTATGTTATAATCTAGGGATTAATGGATTGGGGTATATGGATGCTTCGGCATGTATATATATATATATATTATATATTATATATATATATATATATATTTATATATTATATATATATATATATATATATATATAATATATATATATATATATATTATATATATATATATATATATATATATATATATAGTATAATATATATATATTGTAACAATGAAAGGAACATAATGAAAAATCAATCTGGTAGTCCCGGTTTTGGAATCCAAGAGAAAATCTCTGTGTATATTTGTTTTATGTGTTATGCTCTCACCATTGTTTAGTTTCTATTTTTAGAATTCATATGCCAGTAATTTCTGTACCGGGTTAACACCTACATTTGGTATTAGAGTTGTTTTGGCTTCAAGGGGACGCCTTTGCTGCTGAGGGGTTTTTCTTGGGGCTATGGTAGACCATGTTCAGTGGGAGATCTGCAGGATCGATTCTTGTGGTGAAAGAAGACAATGAGCAGCGGAAAGATAGAGATCAAGAAATTTAATTGTCAAAGTTTTGAGTTGTGGAAACTCAAGATGGAGGATCTTTAGGTAGATAAAGATGAGTGGATCGCAGTAGATCCAGGTACTAAACAAATGAGAATGTTCGATGAAGACTGGAAGATGTTGGATCGGAAGGAAAAAAGAAAAATACGATTGTGTGTCTCAGATTTAGTATTGATGAATGTATCAGGGGAAGCTACGACGAAGGATTTGTGGGACAAGTTAGGGACTTTGTACCAATCTAAGTCTTTGGTGAATAAACTGTTCCTTTGGAAAAATCTATATAACTTGAGGATGAAAAATGGAGTCTCAGTGACAGAGCATTTGAACAAATTTAATACTGTGGTAAGCCAATTATTATCTAATGATATTAAAATTTTAGATGAAGATAAGTGCATCAGTTTGTTGTGTTCTCTACCAAATTCGTGGGATAGTTTGGTTGTTGCAATACGTAGCAATGCAACTGCCTTGCAGTTTGATGAAATAATATCATCCTTGCTGAGGGAGGAGATGAGACGGAAAAATATGGAGAGCTAGAATGGTGATGCCTTGTCTATACGAGGATGGTCCCAGAATAGAAAAAAAAATCCTCGAGTGGGAGACCCAAATCTAGAGGGAGATCTAAATCTCCATGAAAACCTGTAAAGGTGTGTTGGAAATGCAGAAAGGAAGGGCACTACAAAAGGGATTGTCAATCAAAAGGTCCTGAGAAAGGAAAGAGATCTAATGATGCTCCTTTTGCAGAGGCAAAAACCAGCTCAGCTGAAGGTGGGGATGTGTACTTGGATTTTTCTTCAAGTACACATGTAGATCATGAGGAATCGTTGATTGACTCAGGTGCATCCTTTCATTTCACTCCCCATAGAGAGTGGTTCTACGAGTATGAGAAATATGATGGTGGTGATGTCTTCTTAGGGGATGATAGGAAGGCTAGAATCATTGGACACGAAAAAGTCAAGTTGAAGTTGCAAGGTGGAAGGATAAGAACACTTTCGAGTGTTTTGCATATTTCTACATTAGCCAGAAATCTGATTTCTGTAAACAAGTTGGATGTTGTAAGTGTAAAAACAGTGTTCAAGAAAGATACCTGCAAGATGGTTTGGGGAGCACTGGTATTGATGTGGGGAGTTCGGATTGGAACTCTGTACAAGCTGCAAGGTAACATTATTATTGATGGGTGCAATAGTTATGTGGTTCCTGAAAGTGGAGCAAAAAATGTAGTGGTCTCTAGAGAAAATACCATGATATGGCATCAAAGGCTTGGACATATTGGAGAGAAAGGACTTTGAATACTTCATGGTAAAGGTATTGTAGAAGGTATGTCTAATAGCTCTCTGGATTTTGATTTCTATGAAAATTGTGTATATGGGAAGTAGGATAGAGTGAGTTTCCCCTCTGGTGGTAAGAGGGCGAAATAGATATAGATCTTGTGCACAGTGATGTGTTCTGTCGGTTCCATCACTGGGTAATTCTATGTACTATGTATCATTTATAGATGAATTCTCAAGGAATACATGGATATATTTCCTCAAGAAGAATATGAAGTCTTTAACAGCTTTAAAGAATTTAAGGCTATGGTGGAAAACTAGACAGAGAAGAAAATAAAGGTGTTGAGGATAGATAACAATAGAGAGCTTTGCAAGAAGGAATTTGAAGAGTTCTCCATACACACCTGAGAAAAATAGAGTTGCAGAAAGAATGAACAAGACATTGATGGAAAGGGTAAGAAGCATGCTTAGTGGTGTCGGGTTAGGACATGAATTCTGGGTAGAGGTAGTGGAGACTGCATGTTACCTGGTCAACAGATCACCTTCATCAGCGTTGGAGGATAAGACTCCATAAGAGGTATGGACTGGTAAGAAACCTTCTCTTTCACATCTTAGGGTATTTGGGTGTGATGCATATGTACATGTTCGAAAGGAGAAAAGAACAAAGTTAGATAGTAAATCTGAAAAGTGCATCTTTATTGGGTATAAGGATGGTTCAAAAGGTTATAAGCTTTGGAACCAAATAATGAGGAAGGTTGTGTACAACCAAGATGTGGTGTTTAGAGAGGTGAAATATGTTATTAAACATGAAGTCCTACCGAAGGAACCTGAGAAGATAGAGTTTGAGCTGAATGAGGAAGAATCAGACTCTACAACAGAAGAGGAATCAGAAGATGAAGAGCCACAAACTCCGGTTGTGATAAGATCAGTTTGAGAAAGAAGGCAACCAGAAAGGTATAGTCCATCTACTTTCTGTTCAATTTTTTCTTTATCTATTACTGATGATGATCCCAATACTATGAAGGAAGTAGTAGATTCATAGGATGGAAAACTCTAGAAAGAGGCCATGGTTGATGAAATGGCATATTTGTACAAAAATGAGGCTTGGGATCTAGTGGAGTTGTTGGCTGGAAGGAAACCCATTGGCAGCAAATGGGTGTTCAAGAAGAAGATGAATGCAGAAGGAAAGGTGGAGAAACATAAAGCTCAGTTGCTAGCAAAAGGTTATTCCCAGGTGCCGAGAATTGATTTTAGTGATATTTTTTCTCCTGTTGCCAAGGTAGCTTCTATTAGAGTAATTTTATCTGTTGATGTTGCTTTTGATTTTGAGGTAAAACAGATGGATGTGAAGACAACATTTTTTCACGGGATCTGGAAGAAGAGATCTACATGAAGCAACTTGAAGGCTTTGCAGTGAAGGGTAAGAAAGAATTTGTATGCAAGTGAGAAAAGTCTCTGTATGGGTTAAAAAATTCACCAAGGATGTGGTATCAGAAATTTGATTCATTTATATGGGGACTTGGCTTCACCAGAAGCCAAGCAGATCACTGTGCGTATTTTAAATTAATTGGTGACCATGTTATTTATCTAGTCTTGTATGTGGATGATATGTTGCTGGTTGGAAATGACAAAGAAATTATCCAGGATTTGAAGACCCAATTGTACTCCAAATTTGATATGAAAGATCTTGGTGCTACAAACTATATTTTGGGCATGGAAATTAAACGAGATCGAGCAAAGAGAAAGATCTAGTTAAAATAGGGGAAGTATGTTGAGACAATGCTACAAAGGTTTAATATGTAGGATGGTAAATCGCTGAAGGTTACTATTCCTATACATGTAAAGTTATCTACTTAACAATGTCCCAAGACACAAGAAAAAGGAAGAGAACATGTACCGTGTTCCATATGCAAGTGCAGTCGGTAGCCTGATGTATGTGATGGTCTGTACTAGACCAGACATTGCACATGAAATGAGAGTATTGAGGAAGTTTATGTCAAAACCAAGGAAGGAGCATTGGACAACAATGAAGTAGATTTTCGAGTATTTGTGTGGCACTAGTGATTACAGTTTGTGATACCAAGGAAGAATAGAATTAGATAGAGTTTTGGACATCCGTGGCTTTGTTGATGCAAACTGGGTTGGAGATCTAGATCAGAGAAGATCTACAAGTGGGTATGTGTTTAACCTATTTGGAGGTGCAATGAGTTGGATGAGTAAGAGACAATATGTAGTGGCACTTTCAACTATAGAGGCAGAATACATGGTAGCCACTCATGCAAGCAAGGAAGAAGTTTGGTTGTAGAGATTGTGTTCAAGTATGGGGTTAGTAAACGAGCTATAAGGATAGACTGTGATAACCAAAGTATAATTTTTGTGGCAGAGAACCCTACTTATCATTCAAAGACAAAGCACATTGATGTTTAGTATCACTTTGTGAGGGATATGGTAAAAGACAAAAAAGTGTTGTTGTAAAGGTTGACACTTTGAAGAATACTATAGATACATTGACAAAGTTTGTGAGATCTAAGAAGTTCTCTTGGTGTAGAGAAACAATGGGTGTTGCAGGGTTGGATCAATGACTAAGCTCTCCTTTGGCCCCCCTATGGAAAGAAAAAAACAAGTAGGAGAATGTTGGGTTGTGCTATATTCTTTCCACAACTAGTCCTAGTAGTTAAGGTAAGAGACTAGAGGGGGTAGTAGCCCCCCTCTATAGGGTTCGAGGTAGCACCTTGGGAAAAAAAATTTTGGACCCTATGTTAGGTGGGAGGACCTATATATGGTTTTTTGCATGGATTTCGCACATGGTTTTGGGTGCGATGGTTTTCGGTCCATGGTATTTTGTAGATCTAGTCAAGGGAACTATGATTACGTTCTAATCCAGGGTTAATGGATTGGGGTTTATGGATGCTTCGACATGTATATATATATATATATTGTAACATTGAAAGGAACATAATGAAAAATCAATATGGTAGTCCTGGTTATGGGATCCTGGGGAAATCTCTGTGTATTTTTGTTTTATGTGTTATGTTCCCACCATTGTTTATTTTCTATTTTTATAATTCGTATGTAGGTAATTTCTATACTGGGTTAAAAACTACAATCTCCTGGCTTCTTCCATGCAATAAGAACAATAAGAATCAACAACCAAGCATAGTGGAAGGCCTTCCCTTCTTCCTCTACCTCCCTGCAATCCATAAAAAATTCCTTGCATAAATAAGAAGGCTAGTTGAACTGGACTCCTTCTGCACATTGCTCCGCTAATGATACCACTGCTGCAGACACCTCATTGACCCTACACTTCCTCATAATTTTCCTTGTTAAGTTATGTGAGGCGAAGTGCACACCCTGATATTTGATAGAATTTATCTCGTAGCTGCAGGATTTCTTCACCAACCTGAACTTGTCTTTCATCATCTAAGCCATTTCGTTGTCTTTGTTTTTATCCACAAATACATCCATAGGATCCTTTCCGTGGTATGGAAATGTTGTTATTCTTCTAATGAGAATTTAATAAATGGGATGCTCGTCCCCAACCAAATACAATCATCATGCACCATTCGAAGGCTATTGCACACAATTTGTATTGAATGGGCTTCGAATGAAGTGTGGGAAATTCAACATGTTCAAATGTCCTACTCTCCCCACTCCCACAACCCATTGTTGCAGCTCTAATCTCTTAACTCTGCTCTCCGGGTAGTGAACTTTCTTCAGGTACCTATGGGGCTCAAACTCAGTCTTCCATTTTAAGTTATGGAATATTCCCCACTTATTTATGCCATTGAAATCTCAGTCTTCCATTTTAAGTTGGGGAATATTCCCCAACACTTCTCCTTCTGACAGCACCTGTTCTGGCAATAATGACATATATGTAGCAAATTTTTCTTCTTTTGGCTCTTTGACTGGCTTCACATCTGGATTTATTAATGACATATATTCTAAGAGTACAGAGGGAATCTCCACATCTTCCATCTCCTTCTTGGGGAACTCAACTTCTTCTTCACTGTCATGGACCTACTGGGGTCCCTCTTGCTATACCGTTTCTTCATTTTTGCATGGGATTTTTGCCCTTATCCTCCATGTTCTTTGACCACAGTTCCTTTTGTGTCTTCTTCCGCAGTGATTTTCTCAATTCTATTGCAGATAACTTAGCTGGTCTCTTCTCCTACATCTTCTGTGGCTACATATGTGACGGTACCTGCAGCAGGACATGCACTTTTCTTGGCAACCTTAAATGCGTCAGGGACATAGGCACATTTTCTCCCGCGGTTTTTCCTTCTTGTGACTCCATGATACTAGTTACCCCCTTCTTCTTAAATATTCTAACCAACTCTTCCCAGCTCCTCTTAGACATGCAATAACTCTTCTTCACTTATGCGTAATTTCTTATCTCTGAAGGCAACAAGTGTAAAATGTGGCACAAGATGTGGTTTTTATAACAGTTTTGACCTCCAAGATTGACGATTAGCTTTAGATTTGGTTCAATAATGTAGTTAAGGGCTAGATACATCCATCTGTGCTTCATAAATTCTTTTCTCCCACACCCTTCAATGGTAATTTCTTTTTTAATGGTGCCCTTTTTCCTTCCAACGGTCATATTTCTAGCTAACTTCGTCATATTTCTTCTTTGGCACAATCATCTCTTCTTCATCGCAACTCCCTCGGACTTCACCATACTTCTAAGTATCGTGCAACATTATTCCTTTAACGAATTCCCTTCCTGCATAGTAGTTTATAGTCTCGTGCCCACTTTCAACTGCAAATGGCACTAGAAGACAGGTGGGGTGGTTGATGCTTCAAGGGGTGCACCTGCGAGCGGGTATGGAGTTAGCGATGGCATTGGAGATGGAGGTGGGAGTGGAGGTGAAGTATGAGGATGGGGATGGGGTTTGAGGGGGGTGGATGGATGAGGGATCCCAAAGATGCCCTAATTATGCTCAGCTCCTGACTTCGACGTGCCCTTAGAGTGGGTGGGGGTTGTAGGGTTAGTTTTTTCTTCTTCACTCTTAGATCCTAACACAGGGCTATAACTACTCTCAATATAGTTCTTCAGCTCTATTCTATATCACTTTCCACTTGCCATGGCTCTTGGTT
Source organism: Pinus taeda (assembly GCA_000404065.3). NCBI lineage: Eukaryota > Viridiplantae > Streptophyta > Pinopsida > Pinales > Pinaceae > Pinus > Pinus taeda. Next base: position 221,745 of record APFE030544043.1, read on the forward strand.
CCAAATTATTTCTTCTTTTTCAAAACATCAATCTGATTGCATACACAATATCTCCTTTTCACACAATAAAATATTAATCTAGACCTTCAGATAATTCAAGAACTTACCTCGTGGTCCTTTGAAGAATATTCATTCTTCTTCGCTATAGGATACCACCTCATCGATTGCGAACTCAATGACAAATCCTCCCAAAATGCTATCGATCCATAAAGCAACAACCCTTGAGATACTGTTATCGATCCTCTTGAGCTACTGTATCAAATTAGGATTCCACTCCTTAGGTTCATCACCTTTGAAACAACCCTTACGCTCGACCAACTTAGATATCCACATAAGCAATTCAATGTGGAACGAAGCAAAGAAATTCTTGTATTGTTCTTCGAAAATATATCTCTGCAACCAATCTTTAGTCGATAATCTAGGGTTTCTATTATCTTTTCTTGCAAATTCCCTTTCTTTCTTTTCAAACCACTCCTCGAATTCTTTCTTTGATAGACGCCAAAACATATCCCTTAAGTAGATCCAGGTCTCAACAAGAAAACCATTTGTTGGTTTGAGAGGGATTGACCCAGGTTCAGATTGTGCTATGCACCAACAAAACCCTGAACTACTAGCCCTTTCGACAATGACCTGTAAGCAAATCGAAGCCTCACCCGAAGCTATTATTGGAGGTTGCAGAACTAGGATTTCAGAACCAAAGGAATATCCACGAATTGGTGTAATATGCAATTACTTTTATTTTATATCAATCTTATAACTTCGCATGCATAAGAAATTTGTGCAAATGATTAATATATAGAAACAAATAAACTTCAACACATAATAATATATCTTACAGTTATTGACATAATTCAGTAAAAAGAACACATAACCAGATACAAAATAGTAGACAATAAGAAGTACATAGACACAATACTTTCATAAAAAATCTTCTTTATTAATAAAATCTTCAATTACATTCACTTCTCTGACCTGCGCACTCAGCTGCAGGTTTTCTATGAACTCAAATTTAAACTCCTCAATATCTCTACGCACTCAACTGCAGAGCCTGCTCCAAAACTACCTACTACAGATGTAGAAAAAGAGATTCACTTATGCTTCTATCATTCATATTCTAAGATGATATGATTACAATGTAGTACATGTCCTTTTATACAATTCATCTATAAAAAGACCCTTGTCCACATATCATGGATCCATAAAAAAAGGACTACTACCCAATACTTGTTACAAAATAAGGCCTTTATCCCATCCCTAAAGCCCTAAAAGTCTACACGATGAATATTTCTTTTCTAGCTCCTTGCGGTTCGCTCCTTCTTTCGCGGGTGCTTTTACCCAAAACTTGGACCAAGTTAGGCCATGCCCAATAACACACTAAATATTGACATTAATTGAATATTCCAAAGGAATTTTCTTGATATAATGTGTTATGCTTGTTCAAGCTTGAGTGGAAAGCATGCTTATGAATTCATTAAGGGTTGACCAAGTGATTTTGACAAGTATGACCTATGAATAAGACTTAAACGCTTTGCAAAACATCAATCAACCATGAAGTAACCATCGAAAAGCATATCATAAGCTCCTTAGTTGGCTCCAAAATTTAAGTGTTTGAAAAAAACTGGAGGGTGTTGTTCACAACATCAACAAGGTGTTATAACAAATGACTACATCAGATGGTGGATTGTATAGATGCAAAGTTTGATGAAGAGCTACCTAATAAGAACAAGGGAATGTGTTTTATCCATCCTCCAGATAATCACCATAAAAATGAATAAAATGAAGTACAGTATGAAGAATCATAAAAGACAAAAACTCATTCAAAAGGTCCCTCAAGACATACACAAAATAATTACCCTAACACTCAAATTATTGGAGATAAAAGTGAATGAGTTCAAACAAGGAGGAAACTTGTAGAGAAAACAAAACAGACTCATATTTCTATGTTGTCATGGATTGAACCAAAGAAATTTGATGAAACAAGTAAATAAAAAAAATAGATAGATGTAATGAAGGAAGAGTTAGATCAAATTGAAAAGAACAAGATGTGGAACTGACAACAAGACCAACTGAAAAGAATATCATTGGCACAAAATGGTTATTCAAAAACAAGATGAATGAATAGGCTCAAATTGTTAGAAACAAAGGTAGACTAGTGTGAAAGGGTTACTCACAAGTAGAAGATCTTAACTATGAAGACAAATTTTCTCTAGTGGTGAGATTGGAGGCAATCAGGATGTTTTTGGCCATTTCTAGTTATTAGTATTTCAAAGTATACCAATTGGATCTGAAGTATGCTCTATTTAATAGAGAACTTTAGGAAGAGGTATATATGGAACAACCTGAGGAAATTTTATTATATAATCCTAACTATGTTTGTAGGTTAAATAAGGCATTGTATGGTCTTAAACAAGCAACACAAGAATGCTACTCTAGGCTAGACAAGTATCTTAAAAAGCATGACTTCAAGAGAGGAGGAGTTGATAGTAAGTTGTACATAAAGGTTGATGAAGATGAATTACTAATTGTAGTTGTGTATGTGAATGATATTATGTTTGGTAGCAATAAAGATTATCTAGTAAAATGATTTGATGAAGAGATGAAGTCTGAATTTGAGATGTAATGATTTGATAACTTACCTTTTACTTAGGGCTACAAATTATACAAAATTCAGGAGGAATATTTCTTTCTCAAGAAAAATGCCTAAAATATATGTTAAAAAAGTTCCAAATGGAATACTGTAGACTTGTCTCAACCCCCGTGGAAATTGAATGCAAGTTCTGTGCAAATGATGAATCCCTTGATGTTGATAAGAAGCTTTACATATATATGTTAGGAATATTTCTATACCTAATAGCCTTTAGACCATATATAATGTAGGCAATCAGATTAGTGGCAATATATCAATCGACACCTAAGCAGAGTCATCTATTAGCAAAAAGTTAGATATTCATATACTTAAAAGGTAATACAAACTATGGACTATGGTACCCAAAAGGAAAGAACTTTACATTGATAGCATACAAATATGAAGTCTAGGACAGTTGTGTGGATGACAGGACAAGTGAAAATGGGTGTGTTCTACTTAAGAGAGTCTTTGGCTTCATGGTTAAGCAAGAAGGAGTCATCGGTTTCTCCGTCTACATTAGAAGTTGAATACATAGAATTTGTTGCTTGTTTCACACATGTGTTGTGGATGAAACTGAATCTACAAGATATGAAGGTAAATTTTAGTGAACCTATATCTATTAAGTGTGACAATACAAGTGAAATAATTATTTCAAAAAATCTTATGCTTCACTCAAAGACTAAGCATATCCCCTTAAAGTACCACTTCCTTAGAGAACAAGTGCCTGAGAAAACAATGAATATGGAATACACACCCACAAAAGAATAGATAGTAAATATATTTACTAAGCCACTTGCTAGAGAACCTTTTGAATATCTGAGGGGAAAATTAGGGATAATTCTTGCAGACTCCTCTCACTAGTTTGACTTGAAAAGAAGAGCCTAAAATAATGTAGATAATATGAAAATGAGTGCACCATCTAAAGGGGAGATGATAGGGGAAGCAAGGATTAAAGAAGAGGAGAAACAAGTATATGATTGTGTCAAGATTTTGAAGTAGTCAAGAAGTAGCAAGAACAAAACACCATCATGCAATTGCAACATCAAGTCATCTTCTTGATGAATAGGCAACATCAATCAAGCTCATCATTCAGTTGTTCATTCTTTGATACAATATTTTATGCAACATGTATATATGTATATATCATGTAAATAAGAATTCTTAATTGTACATCGTCTAGTTAAACAATTGCATATATAGTGAAAATATGTTGAAGATGATCCTAGATCAATGTATATTTGCATCATTAGATTTTTCTAAAATTCTTCAGCCTGTAATGAATCTGAATATGTATGTGGTACACATCAAAGTATATTATGATAACTTATGTATTTATCTGACATTATATATATGAAGAAATAAAAAAACATGAGATAGTTCAATTATATGAAAGCAAAAGAAAAGGTGTTTCCATCAAGCCTAAAGAAGATCCTATACATATATACGTTTAGTTTCTCGAAGCCTTCATCATGAAGCATCATGAGATTGAAATCTAAACTATATTATTTGCAAGTTTTATATGAAGATATCTAGTCAGCAACTAATCCTATCATAGTATTGGTGTAAATAATTATTTCATGCAAATATATTCTATTATTGAAAAATACTACAAATGAAGAAAACTTTGAAAATTGTTCTATGATCAAAAGGCTAGCATGTGATTAAGCTACATTTCTACATTTAAATGCATCACTAGGATCCATCTAAATCCTTCACCATTGTATTATGAGCACAAAGATTTGAATGCTATACTTTTACCTAACCCCATGTATACAAATGGTGAATGTTTGAATAATTAAAGTGTATTTATCATCAAAAGAAGAAATCCCTTGAAGCTCTTCAACAACATAGTTGAAAAAAATATTTGTTTTTTTTATCAGATGAAGATCCACAGTCTCATAAGGATTTGAGTGTATAATCAATTCATTAGGATCTCATCAGTGTTCTAAAACAAAACATTCAAAATCAAAAAGGCATTTTCTTAACATGAGGCTATGATAGAAAATCTTGAACCAATTTTAATTCAGAGTTCATTTGCAAAAGAAGAAATAACATCATATGGATATACCATTCTCCATATCTTTGGAAGATGACTATCTTGGACATAATTTTTTGTGTAGATCATTGAAGAAAAATAGGGAAAAGAAAAAAAAAACAAACAAACAAAGAAATTGAAAAAAGGAAAATAAAAATCTAAATGCAAATGGTAGTCAATAAGCTAGTGCAAAAATTCAAGCAAAGAGTGAAGAAAATTCAAAGAAATATTACTATAGTAGGGGCCTTTCACTAGAAAATGAGAGTACATGTAGTAGAAAATGAAAAACAAAAAAGGGGACCAAAAAAAGTTCACCAGAGCATGCCATTGAAAGAGACATCACCAACATTGATATATTGAATAATTGCATACATTGAAAAGGAGGGGAACAAGAATTTATCAGCCCATGCCATTGAAATAGGAATCACCAATATTGAATAATTGCATACATTTAAAAGCTATAAATGAAAACCAAGCAAATGAATCAGAACCCTAAAAATCAAGAACTAATAGAGATCCATCTTGTGTGAATTGATCAGAAGAAAAGCCTATGAGAGTAAGCAATCATTTCAAGGAAGAAAATGGTAGCTCAAAGAGAATTGAGGGCTCAAAATAATACCTATATGTAATGCTAAATAATGAATGGTGGTAGGGAATGTCACTCAGAGAAGAGTAACGAATATATGGTTAGGAATATAATTGTGACTATTCATAATTGACAAGAGCAGAAATGGGAGCAGAGATGACAAAAGAGAGAAAGACGGACAATGAATGATTTTCATATCAATCAATTGGACAACCTTGTATCCTATGCCCTCCTTACATTGTTAATTGGAGAACATTATGCATTGGGATATTTTCAACATATTAATAATTAATGCATTAATATTCAATAGCATCATTATTTTTAATACAATAATTTACATTATTCTAAACATGGCAACATTTAATATTATTAATGGTTAGTTTTTTTAATGGTTAGCGTATTATACAAAGGATAACATTCTTCAATCTTGGAGTAGCATTCATATAAAATTGGTGAAAATATTATATGATGCCTTCGTTCATTCATGAGTTAACATTATAAAGTGTATTAATATTATTTAATACTAAAATTTGCTTTACATATCCATTAATATTACACATTTTAGTGCATTAGGTATAACAGTGCATTAGTTGAGCCTAGAGGCTCATTCTAAAACTTAGTATGATGTGTAACTCTGTCACTATGTTATTAAAGTTGAAAATTTTCCCATATGAGCCAAAAAAAAAAACTATACAAAATGTTAAAATAATACCAGTTCATAAAAAATTATTTAAATAATATGAATAATGTGAGTCCTTAAAAAACTCATATTAAATCCATATTTAAAATACATCTATGGGAGTATTATACAGTACTAATATTTTCCCTAATGCAAATTCTAATTCTATGAGCATTTCATTTATGTAGCGTTAATTCTATGAGCATTTCATTTATGGAGCGTTGATTTATGGAGAAATTCATGTATGAAGCGTAGATAATTATTAATAATGGAGCGTATTAAAGAAATGAATTTCAATATTACGGAGAGCGTTCAACATTATATAGTCCAACATTATATAGTCATTCACCGAGGAATGTCTAAAAGAAATGCATTCAATGTTACCTCTATTCAATATATTGCGATTATAATGCAACAATTCATCTATGTGATAATGGTTCCTCCATGTGTGATTCCTTCATGCGTATACATACATCATTCAATATTTTACAGTGTTCAATATAAACGCCTTGAGCCCTGGATATGTTTGAACACCTTGAACGCTGCCCATTATTTGAGTCTTGGATACGTTTGAACATTGGATTCATATTACAAATGCGCTAGTATTATTATTATTAAATGTATTCAATGATATGTTCGATGACTATCAAAAGGATTACAACACTAGCTAAGAACACGAGTTGAACGCTGGTCTCCGAATGTGATATATATCAAAGAATTGTGGAACGCACTTCAAATAATAGCAATCAAAGAATGGTTGAATGTTATCAAAGAATAGTTGACAAAGGGAGAATGTTGTCAAAGAATGGTTGAACACACATCAAAGAATTATATATGTCGGCTATATAACGTTGGCTTATGATAGGAAATAAATGATCTATTAGTCTGCAACGATGTACAACACTTTACGAGTCAACAATACGTAGCGTTAATGTATATTTTGTCTAAATGATATTTATTATTTTTTCTATTAACATTGAATTATATATATATATATTTGGACAATGTTAATATTATTATGATATTATTAGTTTTTGGACAATTTTAATATATATATTTGGAGGCAATGTTAATATATATTAATGGAGGTAGCTTTACTTTGGGTGTAGAACCTAATTATTTTCCTAATTGTTCAGAGGTTTTTTATTTAAATCGTGGTTGGATCCCAGTCCTTGGCACGGGGGTGTGGAGGGACTTTTCAGGGGTCCAGTGGGGTCCACGGGGTAGATGCAATTCTTTGGAACAATATATGAAAAATTGCCTTGTAAAATATTGTTATTTTATAGTCAATATGAGTTGTTCATTAGGTGAAAGGTCTAAGGATAGAAGTTATATTAATTTAGGGTTTTTTCCTTAGAAGGAAACCCTCAGTTTATATGAGGGATTGTATTGTGGTTGCATATTATTATTCTTTGTGAGAAAGAGAGATGAGACTATGTGAGAGGGAAGAGGAAATTACAACGAATTTGTTGTAGGTTGTATCTCATCATTTCATTGGATAATATAAAAGGACGACCTAGATGTTTCTCCATGGAGGTATCCCAAATTGGGTGAACCATGTATATCTATGTGTCTCTCGTGTTTATGTTTTTCTATGTTTATGTTTCCACAATATTTTGTGTTCCATTGCTCTATTATTTAATTTCTAACAAATAGTGTTTAATGGATAGATTCATTTTACATATAGAAATAATGTCCCTAGACATATTGGCTTGATGTAGAAACAACCGATATAAATTTTGTATGGTTTCCATAGAGAAATTTGTAATATGGAAGAAAGACTTACTTGGAAACCAATGTAAACTTTCTTCTTCTCCTCGCTTGCAAGCTTTATCTCCAACTCCAAATGTTATCAGTGGAACTTGAAAAACATTTAAAACAAGCAAGAGAGACAAAACATACAAATATCATATACAAGCTATTGGGTGTGTGTTATATTCTTTCCATGACTAGGGCCATGCGCGGGGTGGTGGGGGGAGGGGGGCCGGGGGTGAAAGCCTAACATGTTCATTGCGTGGGCATGTAGGGGGTCACAAGGGGGTGTAGCCCCCTTCTACGGGGTCCGGGGCAGTACCTCGTGGAAATGTTTTTTGGACCCTATATTAGGTGAGCGGAACATGGTTTGGGCATGTTGGTTTTCTGCCCATTGGTATTTGTTAGATCTGGTTAAGAGAACTCACAATTATGTTATAATCGAGGGTTAATAGATTAGGGTTATGGATGCTTATATATATATATTGTAATATTGAAAGGAATATAATGAAAAATCAATCTAGTAGTCTCGGTTTTGGGATCCACGGGAAATCTATGTGTATATATTTTTTTATGTTTTATGTTCTCGCCATTGGTTATTTTATTTTTTAAGAATTCAAATGTAGGTAATTGATGTACAGGGTTAAAACTTACAAAAACATCTCTAAACAATTAGCCAAGGATTCTTTGTTTTACATAATATGCATAAATGATACAAATATATAGGAAATGAGGGCATTTTTGTATTAATAAAAATAGGAGGTTACAACCTTTAAGACATTGGCCTTGTAGATCTCTCCCAGCTATCTTGTCCTTCCTTGGCCACAAAAACAAGCCTTCAAACATTCCTCAAGAACATGGATGGATTATGGACCTATAGACCTAAATGAGAAGCATAAGGGCATAACTAAGTGTCTCCAAAAGTCAAACCAACCCTAATAGCAAGCAATGAATTTTTAGGACAAATGAAGAAGCTGCAGATCTATTAATCTAGGGTAAGATCAACTTTATAAGGGGATAAGCTCCATAGAATAAGAAATAAGATCTCATTTGTAGGAATTCAAGGACATCCTTCACAGAGAATGGAAACTTCCACGATAGAAGCCTCTAGAAGCAGAAGCTTCAAAATTATTTTTAATTTTTTCCTCTTTACAAGGGTCATCACACTTATAGTGAAAGCAACCTACGTTGACTAGTGCTTTTCCCTTTTAGACAACCTACAACAATGCATTGTTTGAACTAGGAATGTGTGATGGGGACCTAAATTAGGCCTTTTAGCCAATATAATGAAAAAAAATTGGAACTTCTAGGAAGGGGGTGATTTTTCCTTCGTAGGGGATGATTACAAGAAATGAATGGAGGATGATTGATCCAAGTTCAAGGTCACTTGTTTGAATGTGACAAAATGGCTTGTAACAGATTGCCCCCTAAAGTATAAAGACAAAAGCAATGGCTAAGGATTGAAGTGTTTTACAATGTGAAATGTCTGGATCAAGAGTAGGTTGGTTGAGATCATCACTTGATCGTTACAATACATTATCATCATGATATCATTGTTGATGTAGGAATACCCATACTCAACATATAAACCATTTTACATGTACAATAATTGAAGTCATGCCCACTAATGACATATTGTGGACCCGTGCTTGGATGACTTTTATGACCATAGCCATCATACTTTGTAGATGTTGTATGAATCTTGAAATCATAGGAAAGATAAATGAAACTAGATATGGGTATTCTACCTCATCAATCGATAGTACAAGTCTAACCATGTGAATAGACGTGTTGGATTCGAACATGGTAGACACCATCTAATTGCCGAGTGGTGATGAAAGTCGTTAACGAACACGATAGGAACCACTGATAATGATAATGGCACTCAAGTTACTAAGCACAATCTATGAGGTTTGAATGAATGAGTTGAAGTTCAACACTTGTTGTGCCCTCAGAATTCTGCTGCCGAAACATGGGGGATAACCACCTAGTCTGGACCTTAAGACAACTGATTTTCCATTTAAAGTGGTGGCTTCGACTAGGGATAATGCGACCAATTTCCTAGCGTGATTTTTAAGATGAGAGTGGGTGGTTCATGAGTGTTTGCAATAGGATAATGATAATCTAAATGACCTATTCTATGATGCAATTTCTCTAACTAACGTATTCTAATATAAACCCGGGTATTCATGTGTTGTATGCGATCTACAAAGATATCTGTTTAACATGTGATAATAAAGGTTGAACACAACTAAATAGAGATGATAATGTAAAAGATAATTCCTTTGACTAAATAGTTAGTCAAATAAATTTATAAAATATATCGCATATATGATGAGTTATGTATGAAATCACAATTTTAGCTAGCCATCATATAAAAGTGCAATTAACGCTTAACAAAAACAATGAATATCACATATAATTCATGAAAGCAAAGTTTTTCCACTAATTAAATGTAAACAGAATCAATCATACAAGATAATAGTACCATATGTGTGAAGTCCTACTCATTTGACAAATGACATAGACCAACTTATTTCTTCAAATCAAATTGTCTCCCAAGGATACAAAAGTGCATCAACAAAGGAAAGTAGTTTGATATCTGAAACGATCATGTTCCATAATTTCACCAAAGCATTCACAAACTTATAATAGTGCATTCATTGCAAATGTTTTTGATAAAATTATGGACCCTTCTCTACATGCATGAGAAGGGTATAAATACTATTTTAACTAATATGGAAAAATAGATTATACAAAATTTGAGGAGGTTTCAGACAACCTTCCTCCTAACTAAGTAACTAACTCCAAAAATAAACAGAGACTAAATGAACAGAACTAAGAGGATGATATGCTATCTGATAGCTTGTCCTTTAAATCACACATATTGGTCATTAGTTGAATTTGAGGAGGTGCCCTGAAATGTGTCCTGAGCTGTCCTATGAAGATCGCATCAGTGAGCGGTGGCAGCATCCATTGAGTCATATGAAGGGAACAATTGAGAGCCATAATCTGGCTTTGTAGCTTAACACGATACTGCCAATATGACTCTTTGTTGGTCATGGTTAGTTTTTTAATTGCCTCTCTTTGACTCCCTACCTTTTCTTGCCAGCCTTTATACAAAGCATTTAAATCATGCATTTCTTTCGTATTCCCTTCTTTAATGAGATTGGTGGTGAACAAGATGTGATTCACTGCCTTAATAATATTCTTTGATACCCTGGCTACCCTTGCGACTGTTATTTCAGCCTCGAGCTCTTGTTCGAGTTGCGCAATCCTTTCCTTTGTTTCCCTTCGTAAAGTAGAGACTTCAGTAGCCTTGTCTGTGGTGGCCGATGCGTATGCTCCTGTGAACTGTGATAGTCTAGTCAAGTTCTCAGCTAGGTTGAAAAGAATGTCCTTCTAAACAATGTCCATCAGCTCATTTCCAAGTGCGAATTCGGGTGTATCTACCCTTCTCCTTTTTCTGTACATTTTAACTACAACCTTATGGAGAGAGCTATAAAACACATCAAGTGGAGGTATTTCAGTTACTTTCAAAACAATTTCTGATGTGGGCAGATGATGAGCCTCATCATTGGGTAATTATATGGGCCTTAATTGACCTTAATTCACCTCCTAGCTTAGTCAAACCAACTATTCTCACAACTTATTGCATACTTTTGATTATATTTTGTTTATGAGATGAGTTAGAGTTGGATATTTTTATTTGTGGTCTAATGTGCATGTAATGTAGGAATAAAGGATAACAGCAAGGAAAAATGCAAGAATAAAGGATAAAATCAAGGAACTGTGAAAAAGACCTTGGTCAAAACTCAAATGGGACAAGGGAGAGGAATTATAGGAGGTAAATCGTCCTCATTTACTACCCCTCCCTTCAAATATTCCTCCATCAGCTCAGAGTGAAAAAAAAAAAAAAAATCATGAGGATTAAAAGATAGCTGAGCAAGTGAAAGTGATAGAAACCAGTTTATCTTGAGTTGGGAGCCAAGCCTCCCTAATGGGAAGGAAGTTGTTGGAGACTTTAGATGTATATGTAGAGTGGCTGAGGACCTCAGTAGGATTCAGATTCTTATTGTCAAACTCTCCTTTATTTCTGAGCTACAAGACTTGTGATAGTTTGTTATGTAATCCATGGTTTTTATAATAAAGATGAGTTTTGTTTTGAGCCAGCACTGAGTTAACTCAGAGGGCTGAAGCTCTTGGATTAGGGCCCAACCCAAGAAGCCAAATCTCCTCTTTATTGTACATGTATTCTAGCATAGATTTCTAGTTCTGTTCATTTGCTTAAGTAGTTGCATTTCCATTACAACAATATAGCAAAGATTCCTGGTTTTTCGTTCATTTACTTAAGTAGCTGCATTTCCATTATAGTAGTATAGAGTAGACGATTCATGGTTTAATTGTTCATTTGCTTAAGTAGTGACATTCCCATTACAGTAGTGTAAAGTAGATCGGATGTGCTTTATTTTACTTCCATTTTTGCCTTCTTTCAACTCGTAGGTTAGATAGGAGAAAAAGATTACCATAAGGTTGTCCGCAGGTGTCTCAGCCTCACCTCCTCACTCTAGGACCATGACTTGAGGAAGAGACCCTTCAACAACCCCAAAAACATAGGTTTCTAGTTCTCGCATGAGCTTTGGAGTTTGTTGTTTGATGCAGTTACTTGTTTCATTTCATTATCATCATTTTCCCTCACTCTCGGTCCACCCTCACTCTCACTGGTTTTTCTGTCATTTTCATTAGTTGACCCAATGGCCATTGTGTGAAAAGTCTTCCACCTAATTTATGCGCTCTAATCTCCACCGTTCATATGTGCCTTGATCCAACGACTATCACATCACCTCAATACTTTATGCGCCCCAATCTCCACCGTCGATATGTCTAGTCTGATCCGATGGCTATCGCGCAATCTCGCGCGGATTCTTGCACAACCATTATCCACCTAAGAGCACACGAGAAAAGTGGTTTTCCTGTGCTACGTGTCACCTAGTTAGGCTAATCGCATGAAATTTCAAAATACAACTTATAGCATTGAGGGTGCGCGAGAAACTGCTTACCACCTCCGAAAACTGGCTCCATCATTTTTGCACATTTCTTTCGCAATAAGATCTCCACCGTTCATATGCTTCATTACCCTTTTCATTTGTCCATTCAATTAATTCCTCATGATAAGATATCCATCGCTCATTTTCTTCGTTACCCTATTCGTTCACCTATTCGCTAAATTACCCACAAGAAGATCTTCGTTGTCCATCTTTAGTTCACTGATCGATCCAACAGTCCCTATGCACTACTACATCCTTACATCCTCTTTTCACCAATTTCAATCTCTGATTTCTCTTCTGCTTGAAAACTTATTTATTTTAGTTCCTTTGCTTACACCTTAGTATAGTTTAATTCTCTTTACCTCCGCAACTTAGATAGCAGCATTAGATTAGTGTTGATTTAGCAATTTTGTTTAGCATTGACGTTTAGATGGTTAGTTATGTTATGGTGTGGTTTAGCATTACATGATATTTTCTTCACTAATGCAGTATAGTAGCTCTCCCTTAGAATAGATTTGATCTTCTTCCATCAAAGAATTAAGCTTCTTCTGACCCTCTAGAAGTCTGGCTTGGAACCCCTGGGGCCTTTTGCCAGATGATCAGTGACAACAGGTAGGACCTTCACTTTTACTTGTGTATATAGCACTGTCACCTCCAAGTTTGTACGAACCCTAGGTTGATAAGTAAAGTTGGTAGCCTTGGGAGTTGCAGCATTCTTGTTGCCATACCTATGTTCATCACTTTTTGGCACTATTGTTGGAGAGGTGTCAAAGTAGAATGTGATTACTGCTTTCTTTTGTTTCTAGTCTCAAACTTTATTTTCTTCTACTTCTTATCCTCAATTTTCTTCCATTAGTTTATTTCTACAAAAGTAATCTAGTAGCTTCCTTTCATTCATCTATCATTATTTGCTTTCCTTTCAATTCAGCAAGTAGTTTCTTTGTTAGTGGTTTCCATTCAATCAACAATTTCATTTCTGCAAAGTACTTTCCTGCTAAAAAATATCTTCCAAAAATCAACCCAAAAAAATTTCCTTTCATGCCTCATAGGAATAGGGACAATTTAGGGAAATTATTGTCAATTACCCCCAGTACATCCAATAGTAAACCTTCTCTCTTCTTCGGTGACTATGAATTGGAAGACCCTTTAGGTGAGCAACCTTACATATTTGAAGAACCTACAGGGGAAGAAGAAGAGGAAAAACCCATTCCTACTAAACCAATGGCTGAAAACCGAAATGATAGAGGGAATAGAGAGAGAATTGAGGGTGCCTTCCCCATCAGGGAAACCAACGGGGACACTAAAATGAAGAATTTAAGCCCCTCTGCTCTACCTCATTTCCATGGCCTGACCACAAATGAATCTGACACTTTCCTATTTGAGTTTGTTGTTATATGCCGAACCTATGACTATATAGATGATGAGAAAAAGTTAAAATTCTTTCCATCTATGCTCAAGGATGAAACTTTGCGTTGGTTCATGGGTTTACTTGGAGATAGCATCACAAATTGGGCTTAGATGCAATAGGATTTTAACAACAAATATAGGGACTATTGTAGGTCAAAGGGCACTAAAGAAGAGATTTTTAATATGACCATAGGCCAGGATGAATCCTTAGAAGACTATGAAGAAAGATTCCACCTCGGTTACAAAAGGGCCAAGTGCACACTTGACCTTGAATCACTAAAGCTGGTCTTGCTTAGAAGAGTAAGGGAGGATCTTCTGGATACCTTACATATGATAGCAGGAGGAGATATCTACCAATTACCCTATGAGGATATTAAGATTATCTTTAGAAACAATTTTAGGGAAACCATGAAAAAGGGTAGGGGTAGTCAACCTATGGCCAGTACATCATCCTCCAACTCATCCATGAAGGGTGAAAATTGAAATAAGCTGGAAGATTTCAAAAGCGATATGCCACAAACCCTTACCTTGCAATTGGACACCATGAACATAAAAATGAAGTAAGAGGAAGCAGAGAGATCCTTGGCCATCTTTTGTCCTAGATGCACCAGGAGGAATCCTAGGAAAAAATTTCCATTGAACTGTATTGAGATTTGCTCAGTCTGTGAAGAAAAATACTCCATAGACAAGTGCCCTTCTTTACCTGGACTCAATTTTGTATATCAAGGAGCTGAAGGGGTCACTGAGCAACTTTGCTACATCAACCAAAGGAGACTTCCTGGGCCTAGACCATACTAACCACATATGCAAGGATCATCCCATGCATATTACAACCACAACCAAACCACAACTATACCTTCTTGGGGACCCCCTGTTCATCCTTCCTGGTCTACACCCCCTCCTTGGTCCTATGCATCTCAGTATCATTCCTAGCCAGCCAGCAAGTCATTTCAACCTTATGTTCAGCCACAACATTAGTGGAATACCCCACTCCAGGGGTGGAGGCCCTAATTCAACAATGTTCTAGACCTATTTCCTCCACCACCTACCCAACCACAACTCCTGCACTTTACTCCACCCATGCAATCCCAAATGCCTACCCAGCCAAATTCGAACCTGGATAATAGGCAAGCTCAATCTATATACAGTGGAGAGACATCATACCAAGGTTATGTTGTAGAAATCCAGGAGATCAACCTAAGATCTGGGAGAATTCTCCCTGATAACCAACCTCCCTCTCCACATAGGGAGGTTGAGGAAGAAAGAGAGGAAGGCAACCTTAAAGTATATCCACCCTTTCCTGAGAGATTAGCCCAACTACTCCAACCTACCCCAAAAGAAACTGAACTTCTGGGAGAATTGAAAAATCTATGTGTAAAGATCCCTCTTCTCTTGGAAATCAAAGATGTTCCCATTTACAATAAGTTGATTAAGGATAATTTCTTCAAGAATCTAGGAAGAAGAAAAAGGGATGCCCATACCATTAATGCCATTACACAACTATTGACTTAATGATGGGTAAGGTAATATATCCAAAATATTTGGGCCCTGGAAGTCCTGTAGTAGATGTGCACATCAATGGCACCATTGTTCCAAACACTCTGATTGATCTTGGGGTTTCCATTAATGTGATGACCAAGGACACCATGCTCAAGCTCAACCTCCAAGGGTCATTGAGGAAAACCACAACGGTTCTACAACTTGCAGACCATTCCACAGTCACCCCTAAGGGAATTGTTGAGGATGTGTTGGTCTCCATTGACTCCTGGGAATACCCTGAAGATTTCCTAGTTCTCCAACCTAAGGCTAAGCTTACTGGTTACCCTCTCATCCTTGGGAGGCCATGGTTGGCCACAACCGATGCTTACATTAGTTGCAGAGTTGTGAATATAACCTGTTATAACTTAGAACTAAAAATTTGATGCATATAATTGTCTGTCTTAGTCTGATCACAAAGGTCTGTGTTAAAGTTGATTTCATTTTATTTTTCTCACTTAGGATTTGGAGTTTTAAAAGTTTTAACTCAAACCATACTCGACTCCTATTGGTTCTCCTCCACCCATCATTGTTCCATAGTCATGTCTTGTCTTATCCGAGTCACCATGTCTTTTAATGATTTCGCAGCGTAATCTCATTTGCCAGTTTCGCAGCGCAATCATGGTTTAGCAGTTTCACAACGCGTCATGATTAGGCAGTTTCGCAACGCATCATTAGAATTTATAACTAACAGCGCTGCGAAATCATGGATTCGTGCATTTCGCAGCGAATCTTTCCTGAAATGTCAAGTCCGTAGGTGAGTCATCAATTGTGTCCACTCATGTCAGTTTGTGTACCTCTTTTATCACGTTTGAACGCTCATTTGCCACTACTCCACCAATAGACTGTTGATATGCACATAAATATCATTCCCAATAGATTTTACCGTGCATAGACCTTAAAGATGGTCGTAAGTGCTGCATGAGTGACAAGTCTGCCTGATTATGTATTGAAGTGTTTCAATGAAAGAATTTGAATTTCAAGCGAGGCTGATTTCAAGCGAGCCTGATTACAAGCGAGGCTGAATTAAAAAAGAGCTGAATCACCATTTCGACCGGAGCTGTTAGACTTTATGTGTGAAGATCTCGAAGGGAAAAATGGAGAGAAAAGAGCACAGATCCGGTAAATGTCAGAGGACTGAACCTGAAGGCCTGGACATAGCGTTGAGGGATGAAGGCGTGAAGAAAGCATTCAAAGATGCCGGGTGCTGGAACTTTTGCAAAAAGCTACAAGGAGGGCATGCGCAGGTAACTAAAGAATTTGCGCTAAACTTCACTAGTTTAAATTCAAAGATAGCTATGCTAGAAGTACAGGTTTCTCTAGAAGTAATATCTGCTGTGACAGAGATCCCAAGAGGATGGGAAGAATGGTTTAAAAATTTTAAGTTTGATATGAATCCTTGTAAGGAGTTTTTAAAGGAGGCATATGTAAATGAACGCTTAACAAAAGCAGTGCCCAGAAATTATGTCAAGGAACATTATGCTCTTCTTCTCACCTGCATACAGAAATATTTGACCTGTGAAGGAAGGTACAATAAGGTCTATTCTTACCATTTTAAACTGCTTTTGCATTTCACTGGGAAAGTCTCCATAGACATTCCTTTTTACTTGTTTCGCAGTTTGAGTAAGATGTGTGATAAAGTGCAGCTGAGGAAAGAGGACTGTGAAACCTCTTTATTTCATCATGGTTTGATTAATTTGCTAGTCTTAGATGGCCTCCAAAAGATAGGCAGAGACTGGAATTCGTTTATTTTCATGGCTGGATTCCAAAGCAAGACTGGCCTTACTCCACAACCAGCCAGAGAATTCACCATAGCTGAGCTTCAAAAGGAATTAAGAGCTAAAAAGCAAATCAAGTCACAGCTAAGAAAACCAGTGAAGCCACTAATCATTCAAGAACAACCTCAGAAATCAATAAAGGAAAAAACTCAGGGTAAGAAGACTGTACCTGAAACAAGCAGAGCTGAAGCAGTCTCAAGGGTAAGGACAAGAAGCCAAATAAATAAGGAAAAAGGTAAAGCCATAGATGTTGAAGAGAGCCCAGTGTCTAAGGCAAGCTTGAATGATTTATTACAGGCCATTGAATTCGAGCAGTTTGAACCAGTTCTATTGATTTGACACGTCACCGCAAGAAGGTAACAAGAAGTCTAAGGCTCAAAAATGCTTAAATTCGATGAGCCAGGTGAGAATTTATTTTTAAACCCAGAAGACCTATTACAAGGAAGCAAGTAAAGGAAGCATTGCCAAGAACAGAGGAAACCGAGAAAGTTAGGCAAAAAGATACAAGCAGAACAGTCATCACATCTCAAGGAGACAATATAGCAGCCATAAAGAGCCAATTAGAAGCAGCTAAATATGAGATTGCCAAACTGAAGAAAGCTGCTAGAGAGTATGCAGTCGTGTATGCAAATTATCGTAAAGCTGTGTGGAAAGGAAGTGAAACCCTAGAAAACCGGTTAAATTCAGTAGTGGATGGCCATGCACAATTTCACACATGGACAGTACCAGCAATCAAAGAGGCCAAATACATTAGAAAGATAAATATGAACCTAAGAGCCGGGAATAGAGCTATGAAGAAGAAAATTGAAGACCTAAGGGCACAGCTAGGCCAGTTACCTGCTAAATGAATTTTCTTTTCAGGAAAGGTTTTGTTCCAATTTTTTGTCAAATTTGCTTAGTCTTATTGTTTTGAAGACATGTAAATCCCTGCTATACATATGAAAAATCAAAGGGAGTTTTTGGCAATCAAATGTTTGGGTGATAAATATTTCGGGTCAAAAGCAAGCTGTTTCAAATAATTCAGCAGTTTCGTAGCATGCTACGAA
>APFE030544043.1:240538-254857 GCA_000404065.3 Pinus taeda
TTTATTCTTTCCTTAATGTCTTTTACAGTTGCATAGATGTGTAATCACTCAGAATTCACTGATTGTGCTCTGATTTCCTGTATGCATTTATGAACTGTGGTTTTAAATGAGTTGTGTTCTGAACATCCAAATGCTAAATGCCCTGACTTCTATGTAAAGGAAATATCATTGTTTACTGAAGTATGATTGACTCCATAGGCCCAATGGAAACTTATGTAATGTTTATCTAGCCTTCATATTTGTCAATGTTATTCCACAAGAGTTAGCCATCTAATTATTAATCAAAATCAATAACCCTTTGAGAGAGCCCTCTCAGGCTAAGGAGGCTAAGCCTTAGTCAAAAGATTGGTTTGAAACAGTTACTTGAAGTCTTCCTGGTTTGCAGCCTTCCAGGGTTTGATTTTGAGATAACATAACCATCAAGAATGGGCATATGTCCAAACAGTTCGTCCCATACCCTCCTGCTCAACCTACCCTAGAGCATGATTTACCTTTATGGTTGGAGGAGGAGGAAGAAGATGAGGTTTATTCTACCCAACTTTATGATTTGGAAGCAACCATAGGAGGAGGATAACAAGATGAGGATGACTTAATGGAACACTTGCTCTAATGTCCAACTCCTAGTTCACTACCATTAGAAGAACTAAGGGAAACTCAGAAAAATCATATAATTGACTTATGTTTGGCCAATTCCAACCCACTTTGTGTCAAAACCTTAGAATTTGGCCCAGAAAAAACTTTGAAAATTAATCCATCTCTTTCTACTTCAAAAGAGGAAAATCTATGCAACATGTTGAGAGAAAACCTAGAAGCCTTCACTTGGAGTTATAAGGAAATGAAGGGAGTACACCCCTCATTGTGTGCTCACCACATATAAATCAAAGAAGGTTGCAAGTTAGTTAGGCAACCACAAAGGAGGATGAATCTAGCTCTTAAAAAAATAGCCAAAGAAGAACTGCAAAAACTGCTAGATGCAGGATTCATTTACCCTATCTCAGATCGTGAGTGGGTCTCTCCTTTAGTATTATTTCCCAAGAAAAATGGTAAGTGGAGGATTTTTGTTGATTATAGGGAGTTGAACAAAGCCACAAAGAAGGATCATTTTCCCCTACCCTTCATTGACCAAGTGCTAGATGGCCTGGTAGGGAAGAAGTTTTTTTCCTTCCCAGATGGATTTAGTGGGTACAACCAAATTGAAATATGCCCAGAAGACCAGGATAAGACCACATTCACCTATCCTTGGGGTACTTTTGCCTATAGGGTGCTTCCTTTTGGCCTATGCAATTCTCTTACCACTTTCCAGAGAGTAGTCTTGAGTATTTTTGCTGAATTAGTACATGATGTTGTGGAAATCTATATGGATGACTTTACACCTTATGGCTATGATTTTCAAGAAGCCCTAACTAACCTAGGCAAAGTATTGTACAAATGCATTGAAATGAACCTCCCTCTCATTCCAGAAAAATGTGAATTCGTAATGACTGAAGGGACCGTGCTAGGTCATTCAATATCTTAGCAAGGACTGCAGGTGGACCCAAACAAAATAACAATCATCCAAACAATCACACCTCCACAAAAGGAGAGAGATGTCAGGAGTTTCTTATGGTTAGTTGGATACTACCGAAGGTTCATAAAGGACTTCAACAAGTTGGCCTCTCCTTTGTTTGGGTTGTTGGCCAAAGATTCTGAGTTTATATGGTTAAAGAGTTTTAAGAGGACTTAGACATTCTAATGGTAAGTTAACCACTACACCAATCCTTAGAGGCCCAAAGTAGGCCCTCCCTTTTCATATTCATGCTAATGCCTCACACAAAGCCATAGGAGCAGCCTTAGGTCAAGAAGAGGAGAAGTTTGCCTATGCCATCTATTTTACGAGTAAGAACTTGTCAAATGCTGAGCTAAATTATACTGTGGCCGAAAAGGAACTCCTGGTTGTTGTGCATTCATTAAACAAATTTAGGCATTACATTACAGGCTATCAAACATTTATGCATACTGACCATGCTGCAATCAAATATTTAATGAACAAACCAGATGTGAAAGCTGGAATTATAACATGGTTTCTTTTATTACTACAGTTTGATCTAACTATTATGGATAAGCTTTGTAAGGAACATGTTGTTGAAGACTTTCTATCTAGGATGAATCTGCCTGTAGGTGAAGAGGGAATGGTGGATGACCAGTTACCTGACAAGGATTTGTTTCTATTTTAGTTCTCTACCCATGGTTTGCTAATATAACAAACTATTTGGTATCATCACAGTCCCACCAAACTTGCCCTCCAAAGAAAAGAGCAAGATAGTTGGGAAAAGTGCCCCCTTCACCTGGATTGGGGGTAATCTATTCAAACTTGGCCCATATCAAATCTTGAGAAGGTGTGTAAGGGAAGAGGAAGTCCTTGACATCCTTCTGACCTGTCATGATGGGCCTTGTGGAGGTCACTTTGCAGCAAAGAGGAAAACATTCAAAGTATTGCAAGCAGGCTATTATTGGCCTACTCTTCATCAGGATGTGAAAAAGTACATTAGTCAGTGTGATCAGTACTAGAGGATGGGAAAGCCTACTCCAAGAGATGAAATTCCCCTACTGTTGAAAATAGCAACAAGAAATGCTAAAAATAGAAATGCCAAAAATAGAATATCCTAATTTTAATTTGTCCTTGAATTAAAATTGAGAATTAAAATTCGAATTTAGTCTCACCAGCTGCTTGAAAAATAAATAATTAATTCATCTTGAGTTAATTAGTTGGAGAAATTCAAGCTAGAAGTCTTTGTGAAGTTATGCAACAATTATCCCTTAAATTAAGGAGATTATCCCTTAATTAAGGAGATACAGATGAGTTATATTTGAGATGTAATTAGTTAGCTCAGTTAACTAAGTTACTTCCAGTTAAATTAGTTCCAAACAGTTTGAGGAACTAATTGTGAGTTCAGTTAATTAAGGCATGCATGCATCAAACTAGTGTACTCCAGATAATTGAAGATTCTCTCATTAAAAACTCATGCATGTCTATTCAGAGAAAGACCTAGTGGAACTAAATTTCAAGGACATGTTACTATCACTTGCATGAGTTTTCCTATAAAGGTAACTCATCTATGCAGAAGGATTAAGGTTCCTTGAGCATTGCGTAGTTTTACAAGGTGTGAGATTAGTGTGAGTGATCAGTGTTACACTTGGTGTTGGCTTAGTGGGGCCTGACCCAGGTTCAAAGGTGATTTAGCCAAGCAAATCCTGATACTGCTGGCCCTTTCGGCAACAGTCCACAGAGCGCGGACTGATGTCTCACCCAAAGTAGTATGGGATGGTGCTAGAACCAGGTTTCTGCACCTTAGGGATGTCTGATGGGCTTCTGGAGTTCCATGGTCTGACTTGTTGCTATGCACACTTGTGATCCCTTTGCAACCTGCGGTGCAGCTTCTACGCAGCCCTACTCGGGGCGCGACCCATATAATACCCACGATCCTTCCTAATTAGTCAATTACTTAAGTTGTGTGTGTAAGATTTATGGTTATTACAACATATATATGGATTATATCAGTGAGTGCAATACATAACTGACTACAAACATAAAGACAATAATGCACAACAAATACATAGGAAGAGAAATCAACTTCTCTTTTATTAATCTTCAATCTTGCTTACAAACCCGACACCATCCCGCGCACTCAACTGCAGGGGTCCACGCACTTAGCTATGGACTCTACTAGGCCTCTACGCACTTAGCTACAGAGCCTCTCCCTACTACTACTACCCAAGACACTTAGAGCTCTACTCTAAGCTTGAATCATTCCTTCGCTATTCATCTATTCATCCTTTCTTAATCGCTCTCTTTACAACTTAGAGCCTCTCTATATCTATACAATCCCATGGTTTGCGTACCATGGGTAGGCCAACTTTACACCAATTTACAATACAATGTTTAGGGGAGACAACCCTATGACTCAATTGTGCACTTCACGCTATGTGCCCGCAATTCGCAGAGTTTTACAACCTCTTTGACCAAAACTTGGGCTTTGAGCCCAAAAACCCATTGTGAGGGGATTCCATGCCCAGCAGGCCCCCAACACAATCATCGTGACTTGTCTTGAGTCACTCTGATGGTGCAGTGATCTTGGCACGGAGCCCCTCCAACCGTTCCTTTGCTTCCCAAAGGTCTGCAACACACAGTTCTGTAGTCTGCTAATCTGGTCCACTTTCTCGGTCG
The DNA here is from genome assembly GCA_000404065.3 of Pinus taeda. Lineage (NCBI taxonomy): Eukaryota > Viridiplantae > Streptophyta > Pinopsida > Pinales > Pinaceae > Pinus > Pinus taeda. The sequence continues at coordinate 244,743 of APFE030544043.1, forward strand.
AAGCCTCATTGTCAGGGGCAACTCCCTATCTTAAGGCATGCATCACCTTCATATGTGCAAGCTTTCCTTCGACGTCTGCAATGATGAGGAAGGCCTCATTAATCTAAGGCTGGACGTACACTCTAAGGGCTGCCGCTTTCTACCGCACGACATCCACCTGTTTCTTCAATGCCTTTGCCTAATGTAGCTTTGCAAGCCGCTGGGTCAGGACAACTATCTGCGCCATTCCATGCTCACTATCATACTACACTTGAAGCTCCCGTGTCTTTGTTTCTAGGTGTTGTATGTTGGGGTCCTCCTGTAATGAAGTGAGGACCGCAAAGGATTCTTCCAGCATAGCAGTGCAGTTTTGTACTGTTTATCCTATCTCTTCCAGCCCTTTTTGAATAGTGCTAGTGCATTGTTACCTAACTTCCAGGGGCATAGAGGACTGTGCCTTTAATCGCAGTTCAGAAATTTGAAGGTTGAGGTCTAGCTGTATCCTCTTTGCTTCCTCCTTTGCCTCGCAGAATCTGCTAGCTAATTTGTGGATTCATATTCCCACTAGTAGGTCTGTCGCGATTTCTAGCTTTGGAACACAATGACATGCTTCCTCTACCATTTGCTCCAACTGCTGCTTCTGTGCAAGCACTTCATCGTCCTGGAGACTAAGTTGCTCAATGTTGATTCTCTGTTTGCTAAGCATCTGCACTACGCATCCTTCCCTAGCTTAGAGTTCTGTTGTTGTTCTGTCTTGCAGTTGATATAATGTATCCCGCGGAAGGGTAGCCAAGTTTAGGCCAAGTCTTTTGATCCTGCCCACTGCGCCTCGATCCTCCTCGCTTTCCGTTATTAGTGCTCCTTTCGACAGCACTATGGTGTTGGTCATTCTTTTGCGCAACAACTACTCTGCTGCTGATGTACCTGCGGCACCGTAGGCAGATACTGTTCCTTCCTGTGAGGCCCATGCCTGAAGTTCCTGTAGCTGTGCCCTTAGGGTGCCCAACACATTTTGTTTCTCCATCATAGTTCCCTGGAGCGCTTCCCGGGTGACCTGGCAAATTGTGTTGCCGATGTCATAGAGGTCACCCTCTGTCATTGTAATTGACTCAGTGTCCAATTTGGAAGCTTTGGCCTTCTTGCGTGGACCTGACCACTCCATGATGTGCGCCCATTTCAGTTGATTGGACATTGTGCTCGGGTCTGCGCCTTCTGTTGTATCTAGGCCCTGTCCTGTAGACATGTCCTGACCTCCTTCCTCCTATGTCATAGTGGCCCCTATTGCTTGTGATGTTGCTGCTCTTTTGGTGACCTTTGCTTGTTTCGTGGCTACCTTTGATGCTTTGCAAGCGACCCTTACCTCTGCGACTAATTGTTCATTACACCTCTACTGGGCCAACTTTGTGACACACAACTTGACTGCATCCTTCTGCTTCTGTGCTACTGATCTATCCCTTTCTACCAGATCCAGGGTGCGCCACTCAGGAGGCCATGACTCGAGCACAGAGAAGATGGCATCATCAATTGTGATGAAAGGATTCTTGGTTTAGTTTTGCACCAGGTCCTTGCATGCCTTGATATACACATTGTGTATATCCACCCTCAAGTCTGCAAAGCTCTGCAGACTGATATACACTATTGTGGATAGGCACGGCCTTCTGCTAATCCACATCCAGATGCTCACCTCCATGAGCACCCAGAAGATCTTAGTCTTGCAGATATGCATGTCATCCTTTGTAGGCTAGAGCGATGCATATTTTGCAGCCTCTAGCAAGTCCTATTCAATAGGAGGGAACTGACTATCCTCAGGCAGTTCCTCTGTCACTAGTAAGATAGACAAGAGAAACCACATGTAGTGGAAGGTCTTGCCCCACTCCTACGCTTCCTTGCAGTTGGTTAGAAATTCTTCACAAAGGAATTCGGCCTAGTTGAATTGGACCCCCTCCATGCATTATTCTGCTAGTGCAACGACCGGTGCTGGTATCTCATCTCAGCAACATTTTCTCATCACCTTGCTAGCCAGCAGTTCGGTGGCTATGCACACCCCTTTGTCTTTGATGCTACTAATTACATAGCCTCTCTTCTTCTATTCCAATATATACCTCTTCTTCATGGCCTCTACAAGCGCCAAATCTCCACTTTTTCCAGCTATCTCTGTGGGGTTCTTTCCCTTACAGGGAAGCTAAGGAATCCTAAGAATAAGCTTTGTCGTGATGGGAATAGGCTCCTCCATCCATAAATACCCATCGTGCACTAGGGAAAGCAGTTGCCTAATGAAAAATATCGTGATCGGTGCGTGTTGAAAATGTAGAATCCATAGTAGGTGGAGTAGCCTAGCCTTCTCCACGTCGCGCAACCATTACTATGGCTCTAATGATGTAACTAGCCCCTCCTTACTCTGTTCCATGGGGTTCTCTATCTGTAAATGTGGGAATGTTTTGCTATCCGGGAGGTCCCAGACTTCAAATTTCATCATGGGCACACGGCCCAGGATCAGGCCTTCGAACATGATTCCATTTGGGAGGAGCGGGGTTTGGAGTGCACTCTTAGCGGCATCCAAATCCTTAGGTACTTTAGCTTTCCCTTTTCATGGAGGGACATACTTGGGCAGTTTTGCTGTAGCGCACACTAGCTGGATGTCTTCTTCCATTTCTTCATCCGCCTCTATCTCCTCTACGAAAGCCTGGAGGTCCTCCTCCTCATCATCTGTCTCAAGGTTGACAGCCTTGCCCTTGTCTTCCATGGAAAGTTTACCAAACCATGGATTTCGTGGGGACATGCAGACTGGTCCCATAACCTATGTGTCCTTCTTGGGCCTTGGAGTCCGAGGTGATTTTCAGAATTTCTGGTGCATCCTCCACCTACACTGTAGGGCTCTGCGCAACTTCCTTCGCGTACTCTGTACAAAACTAACACCTCTCATGGTAGTTTTCATCTCATTTGAACTATCTATGATAGTTTGTGAACTCGGGGGCTCAAATAATGCTTGGCGCTTAACACTCTGTGCTCTTCATAATAACTCAAATCTCAAACGAACAAGTGTTGTCTCATGGCTAGCCTTGGGATTTTAATAATGTCTTTTGAATTTGAATTTACCGTTCCCCCCATTTCTGAGTCATTAATGCATTCTTCGCAGCATATCATCTTGAATTTAGCTTTTAATTCATGCCTTAATTGCCCGCCACCTTTTCCTTTTGGCCTTAAATTGGTTATCTTGTCATGAATAATGACGCCAACAGTTACTTTCCTGGTTTACCTGCGTGGCAGCACGGCTTCCTGTGCACGGGTGCAAGCCTTGTAACATGTTGATTTTGCGCGCACCTCCTTCATTGCGCAGTTCCCAAACAGACTCTTTCAGAGTCCTGCACTCTCTTTCAACTATCTGAAGTGTTGAGACTATGCTCCCTACAGCTAGTTAGGTGGTTGCACCATCTGTGCGAGACTTCAATTCGCCTTCCAGTGTAGTCCGTGGACATTCCTCAATTACCCTCACGACAGCCAGCATGGCGTGTTCTACCTCATGTGGTGTGCTCCCCTTGTTACTGCATTTGGTACGGTGCGGTTTCAGCCATGGTAGTTGAGTCATAAATTCCCAGTGACAATCGTCTGACCTAGTGGTATGATCATTCATATCTCACCTTATCTTCCTTGGTTTATGAATGAGACATGCGTGTGTGACCTCATTTTGTAGTCTTTTGATCTCAATGTCCATCAACAGGCTTTTCTCCCTCAATCGTACTTGATCTTTTCAGGTTCACGAAGTCTAAGGTTCCCTCATTGAATGGCTTCCAGAATCCTTATATGGTCATCCTCGCATAGTTGTGTGATTCCTTCGTCCTGGTCTGCGCACACTATCATAATTGCGGGAGCTATTATGTGTGGATTCCTTTTGGTTTTCCCTTCAGAAATCTCGAGTTCTACTCTGTTTCGCACCTTTGGATTCATCTCTGCACTTAGGTTTCTGTACATAGTCGTATAAGCCCAACAGACCACTGGCATGCGTAGGTCCCAATCAGTTCGTCTCGTCTGGTAAACCTTGTTTGGTACTCCATGCACCCTATCAAATACCTTGTCGTGGAAAATTGGTAACGTGCGTTGCCCTTCCTGCTGCTGTGGATTGTTCTGATTCTCTATGTTGTATGCTTGTGCGGACTGTACAACATATGTCTGTATCCATTGGGAAAGGTGGGTGCGTAAGTCATTCTACCCCATCTAATTGGCTTTCATTTGAAGCTGGGGTTTTTCAAAACATAGGCACATCATCCATATGCATCCGTGTCAGACTTCAAAAGTTCCTTGATGCGCACCCCACCATCGTGTGGTTATTGTGCGTAGTGCCCACTTCAGTGCATTGAGATGTTGTTGCTCTAGTACTGCCCTTTTGAACCTGCTCATAAATTCATCCACTGTTGATAATCCATCATATGTCGGCAACTCCCTTGCCTTTGTTGTTACGAAATTTAATGACCTGATCATTATGTTGCAGTTTAGTGTTGTTACTTCGTGCAACTGATTCTGCCATCACTCTATCTCTTCGTTGGAATCCAAAGTGCAGGAGCTTTCGCGCTTCCATGAAATCCTTCCATCTATTTTTGGATTCACCTAATCTTCTCCTTGCACAGTTATTTTGTAGATATAGTCGAGATCGTCATCACTCTCCTCATCACGCACCGGCTCAGTGTATCATTCTCCTTTGGCTAGGCCTAGCAGTACTACTATGCGTAGTGAATTTTTCTCAAAGGTCATTTTGCACTTCTTCATATTTATGACTCCGTTCATATCGGTAGCACAGTATATTCCTAGTAGTGCAGGATAGGGATTATTTTCATCGATAGTCTCTATCACTTCAAAATCTGCTTGCGCCATCGTGCCTTCAATATTGACTGTCACCTCTTGCAAGCTTCCATGGGAAAAATCTCTAGTTGTTTGGCCATCTATAACTTAATAGGGGACCATTTCAACGTGGGTCTACGCATGCGTTCCCACATTTGCTTTGGTATTAAATTCATGTTCAAACCCAGGTCCAAGATTACTTGATCCATTTCGTACTCACCTATTTGTGCAGTCAACCTCATCTCCTTTCCTATGCGCAATGCATGCTTTCCTAGTTTTCAGACCATGCGCAGTTCTCCTAACCCCTTGCACCTAGTGATAAGTTCCTGTAGCCCTTTGACTGCCTTGCTGTTGTGCAGTAGTTTCATGCATGTCTCTAGAAAGGTAGTGAGCATGGAAGGATCCATCCCTTGTTCTAGTTGATCCTTAGTACCTGAAGTGGAGGCCTCCGTGAAACACTTCTTAGCTTCCATGAATGTCTCCTTCACGCATTCTAAATCAAACTCGGGTTCCTTTGTAGGAGCCTTGTGAACCCACGCGCTTTCTTTTGGCTGCTTCCATTTATCCTCTCCCATCTTTGTACTACTCTTGAGCATCATGTTTACATTTGAGTCTTCTTCGCATGGTTTAGACTTCGTCATTTGTAAATTTTGGGTTAGTGGGGGCTGGAGTATCCCTTTTTCATGCATCTTCGCTATCAACGAAGGGCAATCTTCTGCCTCATGATCAAACTGAGTACAATACCAACATGATATCCTAGTCGTGTTCATACAATCGTGGGCATAATGTCCTGGCTCTTTGCAATTGTAACAGATTATCTGTCCGCTACCCCTCCCTAGTCCCATTCCACCTCGATCCTAACTATGCCCCTGAAACCCAGCACGCGCCATCCCTACATTTGGGTCGAGGGCTCGCATTTTGGACTGCATCCTATAGGTAGGAGTTTGATCCATCATTAGTTCATAGCTTCGGCAGGTGCGTTTGTCATGGCCTACGGACCTGCATAAATTACATAACAACTGCTAGGATGTCTGTGTATATTTCTGCAACAGATGACAATTATCTGTGGTATGTTTTCCTCCTATCTAGTAGATTGAACACGGTAATGCAGAAACCATGCTCAACCACACCTTTGCATCCGGTCTTAATGGCATTGGCCCTCCTACTGCCAAGTAGTTCGCGAACACTAGATAATGATCTTTGTCATGGCCTTGGTCTTTGCATTTTATGCACCATACTTCTTCGCGCGCCTCTGGCCAAGGTGCCCTATCCTATTTCAAACTCTGCATTTCCAGACATAGATTTTGTTGCTACACATGGATCTGTTGGACTCCCAATCTAGGGTCTTGTATAGGGGTCTCATGCAACATCATTGCCATCTCCAAAGCATCAACCTAGGTGGAATGTTTTTGTTGTGACAGCGTCGTCCTTAAGTGTGGCGTAAGTGAGAATCCAAACCATGCACGATGTTGTGCATTTGTCAGCGTCATATTGGCTTCGTGGATCGAACTCTTCAACCTTTGGTCTAGATCCTAGGGGATCTCACCCGGAAGCATCATGATCTCTTTAAATCCAATGATTGACTGTGTCTCTAATTTTGGCCTGCTAAATTCCCTTTTCAATGCATTCTGGATCTCTACAATTCCAGTGTTCGGGTGATCATTAGAATTCTTGATATACCATGTTAATGCACGATCCTGCAGCGTGCTCACCAGCTTAGTATTTTTTATATTATCATCCACAACACCCTGTGCTTCCCATACTGCTCTTACTATGAACCAGAATTGGTCCGGATCTTCATTCCCTACTCCTCTGAATACTGGTAGTTTGATCACACTCGCCATACTGAACTGTGGAGGTGGTGAAGGTGGAGTGGGTGGAGATGGAGGCGACGGGGGTGAAGTGGGTGGTGGTGTGGGTGGAGGTGTCAAATTCAGAATCTTTTGCCTTATCAAACTGACTACGCTTCTCGGAGAAACCTTTGCAAGCTCATCCTCGCTTTCCCCAGAGGGTGAAATTAAAGGACCGTTTTCTAATTCTTCACTACTTCCACTTCTATAGATCTTTCCACTCCGCATTGTCCCAAACATTAACTTATTCGCATAACATGATTTTCACATAACAACATCTTAATCCAAGTGTTCAAAGATTTAATATACTTACCTCAAGGTCCCTTGAGAAAATGTCGCTCTGCCTTGCTGTGACTGATGGTCATGTCCACCGCGAACTTAGTGATAAATCCTCCTATTATTTGGTCAAGTCAGTGGTCCATAGCTCATGCTATCTTATCTTCTAAGGCTTCTAGTCTATGCACTAGTTTCGGAGTCCACACTATTGGTTTGTTGAGCCTACACCTTCCTTGGTTGTCTGCTAAGTTCGCGATCCACTCATATATCTCTGAAGGAAAGATGCAAAGAAAATCATGTGGATTTCAGTGTACAAGTAGTGATCCAACCACTGTTCCTTAGATACTCGCGAATTTATGTTTTCCTATGCCGAAAACTCGTGAATCTTCTTGTCCAACCACTCTTCAATTTCTTTCTTTGTAGGGTTCCAGTGGCACGACATCAGACATCCTTTATGCAATCCCAGTCCTGGAAATGAAACCATTTTTTGGCTTAGTGGGGCCTGACCTAGGTTCAAAAATGATTTGGCCAAGCAAATCCTAGTACTACTGGCCCTTTCAGCAATAGCCCATGGAGCGTGGACTGAGGTCTCACCCAAATTAGTATGGGAGGGTGCTAGACCAGGTTTCTGCCCCTAGGGATGTTTGATGGGCTTTTGGAGGTTTTCAATCTGACCTGTCGCTACACACACTTGTGATTCCTTCGCAACCTACGGTGTAGCTTTGGCGCAACCCTACTTGGGGCGTGACTCGTATAATACCCACGATCCTTGCTAATTAACCGATTACTTAACTTGTGTGCGTAAGATTTATGGTTATTATAGCATATATATCAATTATATCAGTGCGCACAATACATAACTGAATACAAACATAAAGACAATAATGCACAACAATACACATGAATACAAATCAAATTCTCTTTTATTAATCTTCAATCTTGCTTACAAACTTGACACCACCCCATGCAATCAGCTGCAGGTATCTACACACTCAGTTGCAGAGCCTCTCCCTACTACTACAACCCAAGACACTTAGAACTCTACTCTAAGCTCGAATTATTCCTTCGCTATTCATCTATTCATCCTTTCTTAATCGCTCTCTTTACAACTTAGAGCCTCACTCTATTTATACAATCCCATGGTCTGCGGACCATGGGTAGGTTGACTTTACATTAATTTACAATACAATGTTTAGGGTGGAAAACCCTATGACTCAATTGTACACTTCGCACTCTGCACCTGTAATTTGCGGAGTTTTACAACCTCTTTGACCAAAACTTGGGCTTTAAGCCCCAAAAACCTGTTGTGGGGGGATTCCATGTCCAACACTTAGTAACAGGAGGATCACCCAGGAGAAACTGCGCAAGGAAATAGGAGGCTTAGAGGGTTGAGGAGAAGGTCTGTGAGAAGCCTTGTTTGCCTGTGAGCATCCAAGAGGATTATACTGAGAGTTGGTTAGATGTGAGAGCTAAGGCTTTGTGTAATCTTGATGTATTTCCACCTTGTATGATAATACAGCTAGTGGGGTTTTTAGCGGAGATTTTCCCATGAGTGTTCTTTTGTGTTTCATGTGCATTGATTATGCTTATGGTTATATCTATTATGCTTGATCTTTCTCAAATCTATTAAACTTCCGCAAATTTGATTATAGAAGTAGATTGAAGTATTTTAATTTAGTTATATTGCATAATCAGGTTAATTTATAGTTAGAATTTCTACATGGTATTAGAGCCAAGTTTATCGGATCTGTGAACAATATACAGAGAAGAGAATTCGAAGTTTGAAGTTCGGGGTTGCAGGTGAAAATCAAATTCATCTCATACTTCAAGGTTGGTCAATGGCATTCTATGGCTTGAGACTCGAGTATGCCTTGGATGGTAGCTCGAATTACATAGCATGGAAAGATCACATGGAGGCTGTATTAGAAGACAACAGCTTGAAGGATTTCATTGATCAAGAAATCCCAAGCCAAGTTCAACTAATGCACAAGAGTTGGTTGAATGGAAGAAGTGTGTGGCAAGGGCGAGATAGATCATCCTTGAGGGAGTTTGAGACCATATTGTCTCGAGTCTCCATGGGAAGGATACTCCATATTCAATGTGGAAGACATTGAAGGACCTCTACCAACAATAGCGACCAGAGGAAATTGGCGCTCAAGGAAAATATTCGAAGAATCAAGATGGAGAACAGTGATACTATTTCCACATATCTGAACAAGCTCACCACCTACAGAGATGAGACTGGAAGTGTGGGAATAACTACTACTGATGATGATATGGTGAGCCTTTCTCTCCTTGGTCTTCCAAAGAGCTGGAATAGCTACTAGGACTCTGTGAATGGAAAAGAGAAACTATCGGATTGGGAACGACTATGGTCAGATCTCATGCAGGAGGAGATCAGGAGGAGCACACGAGATGGTTCTTCATCCAAGAATGATGAAGAAAATATGGCCTTAGTGAGTAAGGAAAGGAACAAGAAGGGGAAGCATTCCCATACCAAATCGAATTCTTCTCATGGAGGGAAGAAGGTTGACAAATCTAAAGTGATATGCTTTAATTGTCATAAAATGGGTCATTATGCGACTAATTGCCCATCGAAGAAGTCCAAGAAGGGTGAGGCATTAGCCTCTCAGTTCAAAATGGACTTTACCCTCATCACATGCATGGTGTCATCGATGATGGGTTGTGGTTGGTTTCTTAACAGTGGAGCCTCATTCCACATGATTGATGATAAAAGTTTATTTAGTACCTTGGAGGAGAAAGACCTCAAGATGCGCACAGAGATGAGTGACGATGAAAGGTATAGTGTTTCTGGAGTGGGAATGGTTGCTTTTCACAGGGAGAATGGAGCTCTTATCACCTTGATGGATGTGAAGTAGGTGCCTGGAATAAAGAAGAATTTGGTATCGATCACGATGTTGGAGGACAAAGTCTACGATGTTGTCTTTAGTAAGGGAAAGGTTGATCCAAGTGGATATTGGTGGCCACCTGCTAATTCGACTTGGATCCCCTCTAAGTGCTTCGTGCAGTTTTTTTTCAGTTTCCTTAATTATAGAACAATTTACTATTTTTAGCAGTTTTTCGGGTCCTAAACTTCCGGAGCCATTTTGAGGCCCTAAACGACGTTTTTTGGGAAATCTACCGCCAGCGATTTTTCGTGACTAAAAATCCTCTTTT
>APFE030544061.1:0-11842 GCA_000404065.3 Pinus taeda
ATGAGGTTTGATATTTGCGGCCAACTCAAGCTGTAAAGCTCAGGAGTTGTGGAGATGATGGGCCAATCTTCCGCCCGAATTACTTGATAATGTCGTTTGATTCATTCCATCCAGATAGCCAAAGCCGCCACTAGCATACGAAAGGGCAAACAATGGGTTTAATTTCACTATTTTATAAGCCATGTGATAGATATTTAATGATTTTGGCAGCAAACTATGTTGAGAAGATAGAGTGTGAAATTTTGTTGATGTTTGTGGTGGTTTTATTGATTTTTTATTAATTGAAGATGGTGGGGGTGGGGTGTGAGTTGTAAAATTATTTTGGGTTGCAAAATAAAATAAAATTAATCAAATTATGTAGAACCACAAAGAACATGCCAATTATTCAACATACTAATGTGACTTGTCGTGCTCTAGGAGCATTAGTCATAGGTAGTTCTTGATAAGGTCAAGCTGGTGTGACCCGTCGTGCTCCGGGAGCATCAGTACAAGTTATTTATATAAGGTCAAGTTGTAGAATTGTTTGTTGAAGACATTCTGTACCCACAATGCTATCCTAGATAACTGATGAAGATTGAAGAGGGCCGTGGATTCATAGATGGTGGCAGGTTCCATAGGATGGTTCAGTATCAAAACTGACCCGTTGCGCTCCGAGAGGTTGAAAAGCGTCAATTCTGCAAAGTTCATCAACGATGGTCAGAGGCGGTTATGTTTTTAAATGGAAGTCAAGTGACAACTCGAAGATGTGGTGGTGAAAGAACGAAGTTTGCGAGATTCCAAAGTGGATGTGGGAGCTGATGATGATCATATCCGACAAATCTGACAAAGATTTATTTATTGTTTTAATGGTATTTTTTTATATTTTCTACATGTAAACATTAAGGGAGGGTGTTGGAAGTAATGCTTCCATGTAATGTGTGAGTTGTCATTGTGAGTCCTTAGGTGTCAATCTAGAAGTAGTGAGTTTCCTATGTGTAAGTTGTAATAACTATCTAGATGTGTCATTGTCAGTGATCTAGATATTATAAAAATATAACCCTTGAGATCAATAAAAGATAACTAGCGTGATTTGTGTTGTGTACAATCTCTCTCGCTCTCTTTCATATTTCTAACACTATTGAAATCAAAAGAGTCTGATTTGTAAACTTTCTTCATTCTCTTTGATAAGGCTTTATGTACAACTACCATCTTTAAAGAGGAAAGTCCAATAGTCCAATATTAAGCAAATTCTTTTAGTAGAAATCACGTAAGATAAATTTTTGGTCGACGCGTTTTGAACCAACAAGTGTAGTTCGACGCGTTTCGAATCAACAAATGTGGTTCATCATCAAGACTAAAGGAATATTCTTTTATTCATCTGTATTAAAAAATTTATTTATAAAGTTTCTTCATTCCTTCCCTTAGACTTTAGATACAACCACTGCCTTTGAGGAGTAAAGTCCAACATTCTTTTATTCGTCACCTTTGAGGAGGAAAGTCCAACATTCTCGTATTCATCTCTATCAATTAAGGAAGGACACGAATCTTCATTTTGTAGCTTTGGACATACACTATTATCCTTGTTTAAAACTATAGTTTGTGGCTGGGCAATTTTTTTGATCATCTTCCTCCTTAGAGGAGACTTGCTACATGCTTATTACTTTTTTAGTTTAGATTTATTTATTTTATTCCAATCAATGTGAGCTCATGCTTAAGTATGAGAATCAAAATATTAGGTTTATTAATTTGTTAAATATTAAAAGATTATATTTTTATATTATAAAATTGTTAAGATTATGAAATCAAGAGAAGTAGTAGTGTTTAAAGATAGTTTAAAGACACTATTGTTTGGAATCTTAATGGTCCCAACGACCTAGAGTTTTTCCTCTTTTAAATAGGCTATATTCCACATGAATACCATGGGCAAAACCATGTGTTGTCATAAACTTGAAGCCCCAAACCACCCTAACAATGCCCCCTCAATCGATACATCTCACATTCCCCTTCAAGCTAAGATACCAGCACACTTGTCACCCTACCCTAGGACCTATCATAATCATTCATCAACCATCTAACCTTAGATCTCACATTCACCCTTCAAACTAGGATACCCATACACTTGTCACCCTAGGACCCTAGGACCTATCTAAACGGTCCTTCGAGAACTTGATGACTCCATGCACCATTATGATACATGTATGTTTGATCAAAGTCTTAAGGCCTTACAACAATTGTGCTCCTAGTAATATGAATGATGCGTGAACAACAAAGTTCACAACTTCCACAAAAAATACAGTGTCTTAAACCAAAACCCTTAAAAAAAATTCACCTATCACCGATGTTCTATCACCGATGTTCTCAGCACCAGGACTCTCATCACATATTGACTCCTTCACATTCCTTAAACCATATTTTCTAATCCATAAACCACGGTCTTACTACATCTCTAACTTTTTCTTTTATATATCTTGACGTAGCCTTTCTTACTGCTTGCCCCTCTCCTTCTATCTCCAATCCAGACTATTTATCCCGATCATTGGGAGTCGTCTTCTTGGCTTTTCTTGCTGTGGCTGCACAAAGACAATATTTTACCTGCGGCACACATTCATACAATGTACCACAACATGCTGACTCCACCCAAATTGGCTTCTAGCACGCTGGCTCTGGTACACACCTCCTCAAACAAAAACTGCATCACTTTAACACTGGTTGGCTTCTTCCTTACGCTTTGCACACGGGGCACAGATTCAATTGTTTCTTACAGACTGGCTGGAACGCTTCCTTGGCTGGCTTATATAAGCTGATCCTGTGAGGTTAATGCAAGAGAAAAACAAAACATCGAAATTGGCAAACAAGTATTCTCCCGGCATGCACATTGAGCAGACAGGGAATCGAAGCCCATCCATATCAGATGGGCTACTGACATCAGGATTTTGATATCCCAGAGAAATTAACTTCAAACACAAAATCAATTCACATCAATATATAAGACTGAAACACAGCCTCTAAATTTTCTAATTAGCGCCAGATATTATACACCAAGGGCTCTCCATGAAAACTGTATAGATCCCGACTCGTATGGCTTACAAACAGAAATCAATGTCCGGTTGGATAATGTTCAACACATATACCAACATAACAGATATGAAAAATCCTGAAAAATCCTATCTTATTCACTAAATGGAAAAGTTTAATTGATTTTCATTCTATTTAATTAGAAAAAGGAGGTATTATTAGTATATATTCATTTTAAATATGAATCTATTATGAGTTAATAGGTATTTAATTTTTTCACATGTTAAATTTTTTTATGAATTGGTATTATTTAAATGTTTTGTATAGTTATTTAATATCTTTGTATTTTTAGATTTTTTAAATTTTTTAGACGTGACCAAAATTTCAACTTTGATGACAGATGGATATACATTATACTGAGTTGTAGAATGAGCCTCTCTACTCAATTAGGATACCAGTTAGTTAAAGAGATTTATCTTGAGGGGACCTAAAAAGAGATTTATTTTATACATCTAATGCATTGTTTGAAGAGTTATCATACATTTTATCAATCTTGGTGGTAAATCTGTTAGGTGCGAGATGAAATTAAACTCAAAATTGTCTGCATTTATGGTATTGTTAATCCATGGTGTTGTAATGAAATCTATTTTTACAGAGTGTGAGTAAAAAAAGTGGGTGAAAAAAGTAAGTGAAAATAACAGCCCACGAAATGTAATATTTTTATTATTATGGTAATAAAAAAATTACTAATCCCTTTCTTACTGGTTTTTCGCTCAAATAAAATTTTCCACTTAAATCTTATATATAGTAAATGAATGAAATATTTTATTTTTAGCTTATTTTTCCACTTTCATTTATTAACAAAATCCATTATTATAGAATAATACAAATCCAGCTTAAATCAATCACCTAAAACTGCTATTTCCCATATATTTTTCTTTCCCATATACATTTCCATAAATAGAATGAATCCCATCTCTTCGCCCTCACCCTGCCCAAATTAATAAAACAATTGTCATTATCATTGGCCATATGCTCTCCTTTCCGAGCCCATGTCTTGATTTGGCCTTGGGATTCTCTTGGAAGGGGGAATAGAGAATTTCATTCTACTATACTTTGCAAACTGTGTCCTTGTAAGAGGCTCTTCTTCTTGTTCAACTACATGGTCATGACCATGGCTTTCTGTGGATCTTGAAGGCCTTTGGCATTCTGGGGGTGCAGTGGGATACCTTGAAGAATCATGGCAGTATGAATATGTCATAAACCTCGATCTGACCCACTCCATTCCTGCTTTCTGCGTAAGATCCAGAGACTTGAACTGGGGGCCATCAATGGGATTTGTAGGGTGGGGTCTGTATGAGCACAATGGCGCAGATTGTGTAGGATTCCAAACACATCCATCCAGCTCAAGGCTGGTATAAGAAGCTACAAATGGAGCAAATCTGTAATCAACTGGATACATTCCTCCCTCGGTAGCCCAGTCTGATCCATCCCAAATTGTAGAGTACACAGACATTGGTTTTGAAGGATAGTGCAATCCCATGACTTGGGTATGGACTATCTCGCGAATAGGAATGTTGTCCACTAAAAATCTGCATGTATCATTGACATAAACCGAGGCTGGATGAGTCAAAGAGTTCCAATCAAAACAATCAGAGTGCTACTAAAACAATGCATATATTCGAGAGAGAACTCTTTTAGAAGAATCACAACAACAAATAGATATCAGTGGAGAGAAAAACGTATCTAGATGATTGACCAATTATGGTAAGTGACAGCGCTTAAAATTGCCATTACAAGGCTGGAAAACCTTCAAAATTTACAGATACCTCATCAAATGTCATACCCAAGTGTTATTGACCGATTAAAAAGAAATGTTGGAACATCTAGCTCTCTAACAGTCATAAATGGCATTATTATTTGATGAAAATACCTAACCCTAAGATTTCCATTGGGTCAAATGGCACTGATCTTATTAGCTCATGATTAAGAGGAAGAGTGGTCATCATATAAGTAGGAATTGCAAATTATGTACATTCTAGGAGGTTGTTGGGATTGTTGGCTCTCTCCTTTTTACTGATTAGAGTTTATTAACCGAACACTCTACAGGGATCCCTTGTCGATTTATATTTTATAGTTTTAATGATAATGGCGTGGCAATAATTGCCATGTATGTTTCTAGATGTTTAAGTAAGTGATAATTTGGCTTTGATGGTGATTCCCTGGTTGGAATTTGGTGATTTAAAATAAATAAATATTAGGAGAGTTTGAATTTTTTTTAATGTCATTTTTTTTTAATAAAATATTTGAATTATTTTTTTTAATAGTGGAAATAAATTCAGTCCTTTCAAGAATTTCTTAAGATTCAAAATTTGGATATTTACAATTATTACTTGAATTTCCAAAAATTTCAGCCATATTTCTCTCAAAATAGAGAAAACCATTCTTTTCCAATTGAAATAGTGAATTGAAATAGTTGCTGTTTAGTTAAGGAACTTCTTTGCTAATAGACATTCAGCAACGCTCTCTTATTTTTTATTTTTTAAAAATGATTTTAACTTCTTCGATTTTTTTTTATCGTTGATTTTTCTTTTTTAAGGGCATATTAAAAGCAAAAGCAAAAATACAACATCATGCTATTATTATTATTAAAGATGGACTGCATATAAATACATTTTATAGAAAACTCATGGATCCTAGAGTAAAGGACCATAGGATTCAGGAAATTCATTAGAAAACCCAACTCATGGATCCTAGAGTAAAAGACCATAGGATTCAGGAAATTCATTAGAAAACCCAACTCATGGATCCTAGAGTAAAAGACCACGGGATTCAGGAAATTCATTAGAAAACCTATAAGATTACACGTATTGTTGGGTTGCACTATAGGAGGAGAAGATTGATGACACTCACACTGCATGGTTGTAATTCCAAAGAATGCTGTATTCGTGGAAATCGGCCGAAGGATCGAACCAGAGGTGGAATCTCTCTTCTCGGCCCATGTGAACGCTTCCATTCCCATAAACATTTGTCTGCAAAACCCATTCCTTACGTGTGGTGTGACCCAAGAATTCCAGGTCTAGTTCGTCATGTGTACGAGGGAATACTTCTGCATTAGAAGTCTGAAAAGAAAACAGTGAGGCATATTAAGCATTCATGATTTAGTTAATAATGTCAGATTATTCAGTAAACTGAATAGAGCTGTTTTGACTATATATCCTATAGCAAAAACAAAAAATAATAAGCAGGTGCTGAAAACTTACATAAAATGCCACTACAACTCCTGCAGAATAGCTTTCAGGAAGCTTGATGGCTGCACTAAAGAATCCATAGTAGAAGTCATCTTGTGAAATGAATCCTGAACCTGTTCATGGCATAGAAAAGTATGACTGGTATTATTTGTCAATTCCCTTGTTGTACATAGATTGATAAAGAGACAGACATACACACATTTCCACTGGAATAGCATCATATATGAGGAGGATCTTTCCTCCATCTATGATCAGGTTGAATCCTGATCAGTCTCCATCCATGGGATTATACGATATCTTGCATCAGATATGAGGAGGATCTTTCCAACATTTTGAAACCCTGGTCAGTCTCCATCCGTGATTTCTCATCAGGTTGAATCCTGATCAGTCTCCATCCATGGGATTTATTGGTCATTAGATTTGAGATTCACATGGCTAATTGAATCACTTCACAGAATGACTCCACTGCATATTACTACCTTTAGGCTTTCAGCTATGGCTGAGTATCTATTTTACCAACTTTTCCCAGGACTTGAGTATAATGATATAATCCTAATTACATCAACTTGGGTCTAACCCTAAATGCATAAAACTCTGCAACAGCCCACTTATGCAGCACAGCCTAGGAGGAGTTAACATGTCTATGAGGTATTTCAACCTTGGCGAGGGCTAAGAACAGTTGGACTTCACCAACCAACCAAATCCACTTGGGTCTAACCCTAAATGCATAAAACTCTGCAACAGCCCACTTATGCAGCACAGCCTAGGAGGAGTTAACATGTCTATGAGGTATTTCAACCTTGGCGAGGGCTAAGAACAGTTGGACTTCACCAACCAACCAAATTCACTTTTGACTATTTACTTAAGGCTGTAGCTGCTCATATAAAAAGAAAAGCAGGTGATCCAATAAACAGAAGGGGACTGGTTGTGTGTTTCATTCCCTTTTTCTGTCAGCTAAAAGTTATCAAAGAAGCATAAATCTACTAAAGGAGACATAAATTTCAACTGAAATATTGGAGTGAGATGGGAAAATTGATGCATTAGATGGGTTCTCTAGAGGCAGGCAGTCTCCCCCGAGTCCAGGTCTGATCATGCATAGGGAACTGAAAGAACAAGTAAATTTCATTTCTGGATGAGGATTTCCATGGTGGATAGTCCCTTTTCTTATTCAAAATTAATTCTACAAACAACCATTGAAGCATAACCACCAGCTTTGGCATAACTCTGACACATTACATGTCTCAGATATTCATCCGAAGGATTGCTGTCCCAGAGTTCCAATTCACTGCATTATGGAAAAAATATAACATGTTTCTAGCCACTAGCATCTGCAATTTTAAGCAGGCTGCCTCAGAAAACAAGGATGAAGTAAGCTAAGAAAAGAGAACTCAAACAATCAAACAATATGATGAGCTATATACCTGAGGAATTGTCAAGGATGAGTTTCACAAGGTTACCACCATCTAGTTGCTGGACATTATTCGGACCTCCCCAGAGAACAGAGTATCCTTCTTGGAATGATAAATGTGAAAACTGGTTTGTCAAGTTGGTTGTTGGTGGAGGTCTCAAGGGCTGCTTATGGTGGCCACAAGCTACTGGAATTGATAGCAAAATCAGCTGCAAAAGCAAGGGATAAAACCACAGAAACAGTTCCATTTCTGCTATCTTAGTCTTCCTTGTACAAACTCAAACCAGCTTTTGTAACACAGTGTCATGTACAGACTCAACAGATATTGGAACTAGAAACTGTTTATATGTAAATTTTACATTGAAAACTGAAAGTGGGAAGTATAATATGAAGAAAACACACACTTATGGAGTGGACTGAAACTTCAGCACATGTCTGCAAAGAGTTTTCCAGCATCATTAAAAGCTTTCAAACACTTGCCTACATTCAAATTGGTGTAAACATAGAGTCATGTTTAAGCTTGAGCATACCCAGCTCAAACCCATCCTACAGAGACACAAAGGCTACAGGGACATCTAACTTCTCAACCATATGAATTTACAGAATCCAGTACTACACTGAAGATCCTAAACAAAATGAAATAAAATCCTCACACATATGCAATCCAGCAAAACCATGATGCCAACTCATTAAAAAGGCACTAGATCATGGGATTCAACTGCTGTCAATAGTGGATGAACCTTCAAAAATCAAGTATCCAACCTGCAACAGACAATGTTAAATCTATCCCTTGTGAGGTCCGACAGACTGACTGGCTCTCAGGGAACAGCAAAAAATTATTCATCACATAAAATATTAGTATTGATTTTGTCCCATATCACACCATTTGGTATCTTCTACATTGACAGTACAACACTGGATGGACATGGAGATTCCCCGTTATTTGCAACAACAACTTGAGGAAGGTACCTGGCATCTTCACAAATATTAGAAAACATAGACCTCAGCTGACTGGCTCACATAGAAGAGATGCGAGCCAGTGCACCTCTCAGATAGTTAAGAGTTGGAACCCAAAAGATAAAATAATCAATGCACAACAAAAAGAGAAAAATTCATAAGATTCATGGGTGGTAGTTGCCAGAATATTTACTGTAGGTTTTACAGCTGGCCCACTTCCTTTCTGGCCTTACAATTTTCTTCCATTGATAATTGTTTCAAATTTAGCTTTAACCCACTTCATTACTCACCTTACAAATTTCATCCTTTGCTACTTTTCTTGTTAGGTCTCATCAACAACAGGCAGTCTGTGTCGTGACAGATACAGCAACGGCTAACACCTGAAAATGAAACTGTTCTACGTGATAAATAAATCTCAAACTTCAGAGACAAGATCATTTTAAAATCAGCATGGAATGGACTATTTTTTTTAAAGAAATTAAATCAAATGTTAAAGCATCTCAAACTTTTGAATACATCTTATTTTAAAATCAAAATTAAAATGGAGTATAAGGATTTTTAAAATACAATATAGTATTAAGTAAATATCTCAAATAGCACTATTAAGTTAAATACTATTTTTATAGTTTTAAATATTATGGTCTTTGATGTGAAAACATTGTTCAGAGCAGCGAATCGCTTAACTTCAATTTCTTTCTCTTTCTGCTTATTAAATTATTATTTAAATATCTTAAATAGCAATATTGAATTAAATAGTATTTTTATTGTTGTAATTTTTTTTTTTTCTAAGTAAAATTATTCTATTAAAATTAAGCAAAATAATAATACATGGAGGTTCCTGCTTTTGTGGTGCAGAACAATGTTATGTTATAATTGTCAAAAAAAGGAACTCCACTGCTATTCGAGGGGAAATCAGTCCAAGTGAGATTGCAACAAAAAACCCACGCAGGGGTCTCGAAACTTAATTTTAAAAGGCCCACATAGGGGTCCTAGTTCAAAATCAATCAAAACATACCAATAGGTTTGAAAAAACAGGAGTAAAAACCTCAAACAACAAGCTGGTAAAACCTTCGTTGATCTGCAAGGCGACACCTGGCAACTAGACATATGGGTTGGGCGCTCTGACCATGCAAGGGATCCCCTCGATGTCATATGGGTTGGGCTCTTCCACAATGCGACATGCGTACTCATCCTCTGCTGACGTGCCGCACGGGATGCCACTTGTTGTTTGAATCCTTGCTGAGCTACTCTCCACTACATGCATGCCTGATGTGTCGTTCAAGGTGCCACCAACAACCTTTGTGCCACCTGCTCTGCCCTCAGCTGCATGCTTGCTTCCAGCTAGCTCCTTGCCCTGCAGAATTTCAATTTTCCCTGCTTCTGTTGCTTTCCTGGTTCACTGTCATCCCTGTTCCTCTTAGCTGCGTTTTGCTTCGCACCATTGTTCCTTTTCCCTGGTCTAAAGTCGTGGGTATGAGCATCCTGCTTAGCCTGCGAACTAGTTTCATCACTAAAGGTTATGTTAACCGTGGCTAAGATTTCTGGCTGAATCAGTGAACTCTGGAAGCGAAATTGGGTGGTATGAATGATAGGGGTGAGCAGGGGGGGGGGGGGGTGTGTGGCGGAATTCTTTGTTCGGGTAGCTGCATTTGCGCTTTGGATGCCATGGGCCTGTGACTGCCCTCTACCACTACGCGTCTCAGGGTATCTTTCGAAGAAGGGACCACGGGAATGAGTGATGGATGGGGAGGAGAATGGAGCAACAAAATCAGGGTTGGGCATTGCCGGGGGGTGTATGCTTCCGCCTCGACTACCCCCGCGTCTGCACCGCATGCAATGGCAAGTGCGCGCCATGACTGTGATGATTTTAGAATTTGCAGGTGGGGAGGCGGAGGTTTCTCGGGGATTGAATTGGTTATGCTGAGGAAGAATGGAGGAATTCTGAGCATGATTTAGCACACAGTGTGTCCTTTGGGAGAAATGGAAGCCATTTCCCAAGTCGACACAACTGAGTATCCAACACCTCCTGCTAGTGATGGTGCGTGAGCTTGGCTCCGCTGCGTGAGGGGTACAAGAACAATTTAGCAAGGGAGGGATGAACGAAATGTGGCTTGCTTCCGCCATTGCCTTATGCTTGCTGTGTATTTCTCGACTGAAGCATCAGAGTAAATGTGCCTGCAGGCCGACTGGAATTTGCCATAAATTGGCGTGGGGAGGGACGCGGGTGGCCATGTGGCCCAGCAGCCTGCCGTCCTACCGTCTATTCTTCATTAATGGCCTCATTATCACCCACATCCGGGTTATGGTTGTAAATATTAATTAAGTTTAGTTTAGATAATTAAATGAAGTTATTGTTATTTTTTGTTATTTAAGTTTATAAATACCTCAAACAAATAAATATATCATGACATTATTTTTATTAAATAAAGAAAATAAGATTAATTATATAAAGAAGGTCGGCTTATACTCAGCAGCCCTCCTTCACCTTATTTATCTCTCGCTTTTCTCTTTGTTGTATATCAAGTCTTGATGATGAGTCTTGGCCCTCCTTCACCTGATTTATCTCTGGCTTTTCTCTTTGCTGTATATCAAGTCTTGATGATGAGTCTTGGTCTAGGCTCGAAACGTCAACAAATAATAATGAAGAACACTGTGGATTATCCAAATTCAGTTTCTCAAAAACCACTCCATAGAAACCTATAGACTAAGGTTGGTTTAGGTGATTAAGTGAAATTTATGATTTTTTAAAACTAAAATTCCAATCTTAAAAATAAATATTAATTAAATTTAGTTTAGGTGATTAAATGAGATTATTATGATTTTTGTTGTATTTAAATTTAATATTAATTAAATTTGATTTAGATAATTAAGTAAAAATATTCCGATTATTTTTAGTTAAGTGAAAGTTTCATAAATTAAAATGTTTAATTATTGAAAGTGTAGCCTAACTTCAAGAGTTTTTTTGACCAGAATTCACCAAAATCTAGCAATATAATTTCAAGATTTTTTTATTGTTTAAACTATATTTTTGAATGCATAAATGGATTCGGCACCCTGATAAATCCGTTGGGCACTCGAATTATGCAGATTAAACAATTTAAACTTAAGTTTTTAAAAATCTTTGTGAGATTTTGATTAAAATTAACCAAAAATACTATATCATCCATAAATTAAACTATGCCTAATCATTAAATTGAAAAACAACTAATTTTTTTTTTTTTTAAATATCACT
>APFE030544062.1:2128-22114 GCA_000404065.3 Pinus taeda
TCGCAGGAAAAGCTAAGAGAAAGTGCGGAACCAAAGTTATATTGCTTTTTTGATGTCTTTCTCTCTTTTCTCAAGCTTGTTTTGAAGAGCTGAGGTTTAAGACTTGCTTAGGAAGCTGGTATAGGTGATGATAGGCCTACACCGACTGCAAATAATCAAGGTGATGATATTTTTGTGTAACACCAACTTACCCTATCATAGGCTTTGGAGAGGTCTAAATTTATTTCCATTGATCTTTTATTTTTTTCCTTGATCGAGTGGAGGCATTCTTGAGCTATCTAAACTACCTCATGGATTTGTCTTCCTTATAGAAACCTAAACTTATCTCCCAATATTTTTTTCCATAAGAGCTTTACTAGTCTTCTAGCTATGACTTTTCAGATAATTTTTTAGATTTAGTTGCATAAGGATATTGGTAAAAAATTATAAAGCTTTTCAAAACATCCTCCTTTAGGACCAATGCAATGAAGTAGTATTATAATCCCAAATAATTTTACTTGTATTTCTAGTGATTTCCGCCGCCCTCCTTGTATATTCTTTAATGAATTCATAACATCCTAGGATGAATTCTATAGTTAGGGAATTTAGCTGGGGAAATTTTCCCTTTGAAAACTCTGTAAAGGTTGGATAAATTCATATTTCCCCAATTCTTTCATCAATTCCAATTTTTATTCATCATTTACAAAATTAGGAAATGAATTCAGAGAGTCTTATCACTTCAATGATTGTGGCCCTAAAATCCTCTTTGAGAGAATAAAGAAATAGTGGATTTCTCCATATTTCGTCTTTAAGATTTTTCTCCCACCTATTTTATCCCTTTAGTAATTGTATCCCTATTGCCTTTGAAGAGAATAGACAAATAGTGGGTTACCTTGTTTTTATGTCTTTAAAATTTTTTGCCTACATATTGTTCCCTTGGTCAATATTGCAAAAAAAATATTATATTTTTCTATCATTTTCAAATTGATGAAACAAAATAGAATTTTTATCGCATGCTTGAAGCAAATGGCCTTGCTCTTGAGCCTTGAATCTTTTTCTTTGTCTCGTAAGTTATCCATTTTTTTTCTTTTAGTTTCTTTGCTTCCATTTTCTAGGTCTCAATTCGGTATCTAAAACCTTCACTATTATAAAAGGTCTCCATACTTTCTTCAACTTCATTAAGGAAACTATCATATTTTTGGCTTTTTTGCTTAGCCCATTGGGCTTCCACTTTCTTTGCCTCCTTCAAATTTTTGAAATTGAAGTGGAGTAGAATCTCTTAGATGTTCATCATTGGGGCTTCTAGATATCCTTCATCCTTTTAACAACTTCTTCCATCTTCAACCATTATAGTTTCATCTTGAAGGAACTAGGTTATTTTTCCTAATGAGGGACCACTTTTAACACAATAGGACTATGATTAACGTTCCCTCTTGAGCTTGCACATTGTCTTACTCAAATAATTTTTTTCAAAAAACCCTTATCATAATAGAAAATGGATAAGACTCTTGGCTATTATTTCTTTCTTTCTTCTATTATTTCTTCAAGAAATAATTAGTTGTTTTGGTTTCATATCCAAAAAACCCCATTGATTCTATTTTTCTTTTAAAATTCCTTAAGAGATAGCTCATATGAGTAGTAGGTCCCAAAATTTTTGAAGCTCATAATGTAAAGTTTAAGCATCTCCCTGTCATCGCAAGGCAACTTTGAGTACATTACATATTATTGAGGATTTTTTTTCCCAATACTCCACTCCACCAAAGTAGGGGTCATAAACATTTACAACATAGATTTATTTCCCCATATCCATTGAGAATAAGGGTACCCTTTGACTTGTAGGAAATTCTAAGAAGTAGATATTGTATATGAAGAACTCTTCCATCTAGTTTTATTCCCAACACATCTCCCAATAGAACCAATGTAGTAGAATTCCCACCCAATCATAAATTTTTAGAGTTCTTATGTACTCCTAATGTACTCCTAGGTCTCTACTCAAACACCCTATTTCCAAGGCCTCCTGTAATAACTCTCTTAATATATGGCTCCCTCAGCTACATCACTACCCTATGACCTCTTGGGTAAAATGTATGGTGAGTGCTCACATGGAAAAAGAACCTTGAACTTAGTAAAAAGGGAGACCGAGGAAGGAAAGCTACATGTAAAAACCATAATCCCCATTCTCTCTTCCATTTTTCAATTAAGGTTCAAAAGGTTTCCATTAAAATAGAGAGGCACTTCAGTTAAAATAGAGATTTCAAACATGGGAAATTTTGTGAAATGTTAGAAGAGGAGTATCTAATGAGAAAATAAAGGAGTAGTACATGGGCTAGATCTTAGAGGTTAAGATAGAAAATGGGTGTGTTTGGGTTCTTGTGGCAAAGGTAGCCTATTCAATAAGCAACTTGTGCAATGAAAGAATGGAAATGGTGGATAAGTGCACCATAATGGAAGAAATAGGTTTGTGGCTCCATATTACGAGTGTTTTATTAAGGAATTTCAATTTCATAGAGAAAAAGGACGATTCTACTTGCTCCAGGAGTGTTAGACTTCAACCCAATGTCATCACCTCTACATTCTTTTCAATCTTAATGGTTAGTATCTCGTACATTTTGGTTAATTATTATGTTGCATAGTTTTTATGTGTTATGGTATTGAATTTGGGCATATGTTTGACCGATTCTAGTTTTTTGGAAGAAACTCGGAGGGAGGAGTGTTGATTTTTTGGATTTTTTTGTTCTATATAGAAGTGGAAATTTACATAACCATTGGTGTCTATCATTTTTTTTCAATTGTTGTTCATGGTTACTGAGTGGCCTCTACACCCACAGGTGATAATCTAGGCAGATCCACCCAAAGGGATCTACTTGTCGACTTATCTGGTTGGGCCTAACCCCAAGGACGTCGAGTAGATTTGACTCTGTGACCTCCCAATTGCCAAGGTACTTAGAAACGGGAACTTGACCAATTGAGCTATCCCTTAGGGCTATTGGTGTCTATCATTATCATATGTTCCCTAAGCTATTATTGGTAGTATTCTCCCTCTAAAACTTTGGCATATTGGAAATTAAATTATTGGGGGTTATCGTTCCTATGTACTCCTAGATCTCTACTCAAACCCCGTAATCCCAATGCCTCTTGTAATAAATGTCTCAATATAAGGCTCCCTCAACTACATGACTAGCGTACGACCTCTTGGATAAAAGGTATGGTGATTGCTCACATGGGAAAAAAACCTTGAACTTAGTAGAAAGGGAGACCGAGGAAGGATGAAAAATACACCTAAAACCCTAATCCCCATCCTCTCTTCCATTATTCATTTAAGGTTCAAAAAATTGTCACTAAAATAGAGAGGCACTTCCAATACAAATCCTCTCTTGAAATTAATAAGAGATTGCAAACATGGGAAATTTTGTGAATGTGAGAAGAGAAGGATATCTATAATGAGAAAATGAAGGACTAATACATGGCTAGATCTTAGACACAAGTTTATCAAGAATCTAAGACATCAATAGTTTCAGGATGATTGAGTTCTACTAGTTTTAGAGATCCTTTATTGCTCAAGTAGTGGAGGAGAGGGGCATCCTACATCAAGCTATTCTCCAAAAAATGCATCCCATGGATACAAAAATTGAGGCAATGTTCGAAGATGACCTTGGTGTCAATATCATAGTTTCTCCTCTCCTTGAAAGTGATAATGAGGATATGAAAGACCTTGATGGTACTCCAATATCGAGGGGGATACCCTTCAACCCTATTCACATTGAAGATGATCCCATGCCAAAAAACTAAAACTAGAAAGAGATGCCCTAGGGATCAACCTTATTAGACATGCCATGTTGACACAACTATGCTTTCTACCCTATTCTATTTAAGAAATGTTATTGTGCTTTTATGATTTCCAATTATTTTTTCTAGTATCCTTGATGTATTATTTAGGTAAATGAGATGATAATCTTAGAGATTGGTTGTTTTGTAAAAACAAACATTAAATATAAATTTTGTCTAACTATAGCTTAATTTTCTTTGATCTTAACATAAGTTTGATATAATTATTGAGAAAACAAATAATCATGGTTATTAAACCAAAATGTGTTACTTTAAATTAAATATAAAGAATGAATTAGTATTATAGTAAGGGAATTTAAAACTTAGTAAAAACAATTGATAAATAAAATATAACTATGATGGAAGGCCAATAATATCTTTAAAAGTTTTATTATTTTTTGAGTTAAGTCTTTTGTGATCCATACTGGTTTTGATCAATTATTTCAGATTAATCACATCATGAGATTTTGGTCAACGTTTCGAACCATCTATTGTGGTTCATCATCCGGACAAAGGTGAAAAAATCGCTCAGTTAGAATGCTTAAATAGCAAGGATGCATCTCTTCCAAAGTTAGCCATTAGAAAATCGTTGTTAAAAATTAGTTGAATAAACTTATTATTATTTTGTTATGTTTTATTTTTAATTTATTAATATTTTAATTAAAATAATATTGAATTCAAAATAGTTTAAATTAAATTAATTTAATAATATAATGGAATTGAATATTTATAGGGTTATTATTAAAAATGAATAATATTCACAAATCATATTTAAATATTATTATTATTGTTTATCAATTTAAATAATTAAAGAAAAATATTATTAAAATTATGAAAATAGTTTTTCGATAGT
Organism: Pinus taeda; assembly: GCA_000404065.3. Taxonomy (NCBI): domain Eukaryota; kingdom Viridiplantae; phylum Streptophyta; class Pinopsida; order Pinales; family Pinaceae; genus Pinus; species Pinus taeda. The sequence continues at coordinate 6,786 of APFE030544062.1, forward strand.
TTCTAAATATAACAATTAAAAAGAAATTTATAATCAGAATGATTCTGCAAAAGAGAGTTAAATTTTTATTTTTTAAATTATCTAATAGAGATTAAAAGACAGTTGCACAAAATCCTTGAAAATGGTTCGGTTCGAATTTTTCTTAACGAAAAAGCAGGGTTCATATATCCTCAACCAGGGTTCATATATCCTCAAATCACATAAAATTGTGTTCCAACTATTAAAAAATAACACTTAAACCTTATGATCCACCAAAAACAACACTTGTATGGATGATAATTTTACTTTCCATAAAAACACACACCAGTCTAGAACTTTGGCTTACTTTGGCCCATAAGCCTAGCCCTCTAAACCCAATCCTACCAAACTGAATGGTATTGGCTATATATACAACGCTAACCCTAAAGTATTAGGTAAAGAAACGAACTCCATTTTACTGTGAGGATCCCAGGCTTGTTGATCGACTGCACTATAATTTACGAATTGAAAGCGGAGCTGTTCTGATCCACTCACGGGCGAAGAGGATTATCCCAGCGATATTTTCCGTCAATATACTTTTCCCGTGGTCCCATCATTTCCCTATTCAGTTGCTTAATTTTTCTTTCAATCTCCCCGACATCAATCCCTCGAAATTTTCCCTCAATCTCCCCGATATCAATCCCTTCTACACGACCAGCCTGTCCGGGCATTCCAAACTTGTCTGCCATTAACGGATGTTCTCGGTACGAGGCCTCGGACCCTAGAAAAACCCAATCGCTTCTCCGTCGCTCTGGTGGAGGAAACCTACGTCCTTTCGGAGCAGCAGATTTGAGCTCTGCCCCAACGTCCCGCGTTTCCTCAATTGGATTTTTCAGAACAGACCGATCCGTTGGCACCTCTGTGAATTCCGATTTTTTGAAAAATTGATGGTCTAACAGACGAGCAGCAGGCGGCCTTCGCTCCAGCGGTTCCAAGCATTTCTCGATCAAGTTCCGGGCCGCCGGATCCCTTACACTTCTTAATGCCTGAGGCTTTTTCCCTTCACTAATTGTAAGAAAGGTCGTGGCCACGTTCCCGCATTCCCGGTACGGATACTCCAGGGTCAGCATCTCCAGCAAGCACATGCCGAACGCATAGACGTCCACCAGCTCACTGTAATTGCCCTCAAGAATCTCCGGAGCCATGTACTCTGGAGTCCCCAGAATGGATCTCTTCACGTTTTTATCAGCCTGCATAACGCAGGCCAGTCCGAGGTCCCCGATCTTGAGCTCGCCCGTGTTCCCGTTAATGAATATGTTGTCGCACTTGAGGTCCCGGTGGGCTATTGGGGGTTTCTGCGCATGCAAATAAACGAGGCCTTGCAGAATTTGGCTTGCCCATGACCTAATGACCTTCTGCTCCACGTGCCCGTACTTTTCCATGTATTCTCTCAGGCTCCCCGACGTGCAGAGCTCCGTGATGAATACCATGGTCTTGTGATAATCATCGAACCAGGCGTCATAGCATCGCATTATATTTTTGTGGTGCAGATGCCTAAGCAGTTGAACCTCGGACTTCAGCTTCTGGATATGGTCATTCCACTGGGCTTGATCGAATCCTGATTGGGGGAGATCCACCTGGTTCCACGCTACTTCTATTCCTTCGGCTCGGTCGAAAGCTCTATACACGGACTTGCACGAACCCCGTCCCAGAACTTCATTGTGTCTGATATATCTTTCAGTGACATTCCTCATCTCTACAAAAGCTAAGAGTGGATTTGGTCAATTGCTTCCTGGCCTATTTCGCAATGGTCTTCTCTCTGAGTGAATAAGCCACGGCCCGAACTATTGTTAATGCAGGCAGAAATAGGAAGTTTTTTATTCGAAAAACGGTGGACGTAATTGTCGAGCAACGATCGTTATAGCTCGTGGAGAATAAGAATCTTTTAAAGGACGGAGGATCATTTGCTTTATTCTTATATTCTCGGTTCGCGTGCAAGAATATATGGGTTGGCATGCAGTCGGTGATACGAGAAGATAAGGGACGGATCATTAATTATTTATTTATGTACACTGTGATCGGAGAAAGTGATGATTTGAAATAACTTGTGATTGGAGAAAGTGATGATTTGCTATAATTTGATTTCATAGTGTAAACCGGTCACAATTAGAAAAAATATTTAAATGTTTAAGTTTTAATATTTTGAGTGTTTAATCTAGTTTTGGGTTTTGATGGTGCTAATCTATTTTCATCATAAAAATAATAGGAATTTACAAATTCATAAGAAAAATTCACCATGGGAAAAAAGTGTGGCCTCTGATTTGATTTGATTTCGCAAATACAGCTCTTGACATCATCGAAGCCATAAACAATGCCCCTCATTTTTCGTTTATAAAAGTTAACGTTAAGATAAATCTGGGCATATAAACAAAATTCCGTTCAACTCCATACCGCATATCTAGTGTTGGATAATCTGCCTCACTTTCCATGTATGGAACAGTGCGAAAAATGGACGGATAATGTTTTGTGTCGGTCTACTATCCTTGTCAGAATTATAGCATTAAGTAGTTTGATTTAAATGAAGCTGGTTTTTGGGTATTGTATGATGCTGGTAAAGGAAGTATAGTTAAGTGTTTTCTTATTGGAGTATTAAGATGACATTGTGTTTCATTCGCTAATTAGAATTTGTGATTGTAAGTGATATTTTGGTTAATTAGACTTTTGTTTAGAGTTAATGATTAAAGAATAGTGTTAAACGAAGGTGTTGACAGGGATAGTGGTTATTAGTCCCTGCCCTTCGGGCTGGCAGGGACTATAGTAATCGATTTTGTTAGTTAGCATTACTTTGACACGATTACCGATCAACAAATTTGAGCTTAAGCAAAGTTTGCGGCAAGCTCATCTCAACCAAATACAATATTTTATGTTTTTAACCAATCAATGCAATCTCCGTCTTATTTGGCCTCAAACCGAGGTATACCAGCAGAAAACTTAGGAAAAAGTTGGGAAATGTACAAGTAGTTAGACCAAGTTGACACATTCACGGAGTAATGCTAAGTCTTTGCATTAGCATTAATTTGCTAACATTTAATGTTAAAGTATATTACTGAACTTGAACTAGAACTAGGAACTAAGTCGCTGAAGTTGCCACTTGCATCCTTCGGTGTCTGCATGTTGCTGCTTCGTGTCTGCATGTTCTGATTCGATGTCTGCATGTCTCTTAGTATTTAAGCTGGCTTCTCTAGCTTCTGAAGAGTGAAGGCTGGCTTCGGAAGAGTGAAGGAAGGCGAAGTGAGGCGAAGTGCCCCTGAAGAGTGAAGGCGAAGTGAGGCCAAGTGCACCTGATCTGCCAGCTCCAACACAGCAGGCACAACACAGCAGGTCCAACTTGCAGTTAGCCCAGCAACAGCAGCAGGTCCAACTTCCAGTTAGCCCAGCAACAGCAGCGGCATCTGCAATAATAAACCCCCAGCAGGCACAGCACAGCAGGTCCAACTTCCAGTTAGCCCAGCAACAACAGCAGGTCCAACTTCCAGTTAGCCCAGCAACAGCAGCGGCATCTGCAATAATAAACCCCCAGCAACAGCAGCTGCAACTGCAATTTCACTTTAAAAAAAAACAAATCAAATCAGAAACTTATAATTAATGCACTAAAAAAACAAATCAAATCAGAAATTTATAATTAATATCTATATTTATGTGAAGCACATGATTTTTATCTATTCGTTTCCAACTGTATGTATCCAAATTTCTCAGTGCGTTTGCCTACGTTTTGTTTTGAAATGCACTATTGATATTTTACGCTCTTTGCCAGTTTTTAGACTATTACTTTATGGCTTATCCCAGAACACCTGAATCAAATTCGTTTGTTTTGAACTTTATTTATCTAATATTCTCAGTGCGTTTGCTTTCATTTTGTTTTCAAATATTTTATAGTCTTCGCCAGTTTTTAGACTATTACTTTACTTTATGACTTATTCGCTAAAAGTAGAGAAAAGATCTTGTATTGTGAAAGAAAAATTGTAAAATCACAAGGAACTCCATGGGAACTGTTAAACTTTGAAATATCTGTGCAAAAACCCTGATGTAAATGTTTTCTGTGTTATTTTACTTGCTTTTGTTTTCATATTTTCTACAGTTTCTTGTTACTATTGCAGCATTAAGTTTGTTTTTTATATTTACCTATAGATCTGCAATAATTTTAAAATAATTTTAAAATAAAGAGCAGAGTAGACTCACCACTGTGGTTGCGCAGAGCACTAAGATTAACACGCTGCCTCAATGTGCTGCACCACTAAATCGTTGAAACCCTGAATTATTTTCCATGCAGGAGCTCACCATCATTTCCCATCGGAATTCAACCGAGCTCACCGCCTCTGTCGAATCTTAGTGAAAATCCCCCAAAATTGGGCAATTTCCCATCGGAATTCAATTCTCAATTCCCTGCCATTCTGTCCATTATTGTTCACAACAGGTCCCAAATATTGATAGTTCCTGTAATAAAAAATTTGAAAACCCAACTCAAAAAACTACTGAATTCCCCTGTTCCGAGCCTTAATCGGCATCTCAAAGCTTCTGCAGCCCGCAATGTTTTCGTTCATGCCAGAATTGGATTTCTTCCTGAGCACATACTCAATTCCATGACTGCAACTGTTCCGAGCCTTAATCGGCATCTGAAAGCTTCTGCAGCCCGCAATGTTTTCGTTCATGCCAGAATTGGATTTCTTCCTGAGCACATCCTCAATTCCATGATTGCAACGCTTGAATTTATCCTTGAGGGCGTGTTGTGACATCTTCCCTTCGCTCCAGGTCGCAGGCGGAACCGACGACGGGGGAGCATTCGACGCCACGACACGTTGTCCTGCGCCACGTTTCGCCCATGCTTTATGTGAAAGATACTCTAAATATATTCGTGCCAGTGATTTATATGTTATTTTTTCATTTCTTAATCGTTAACGTCTTCAATCACTAATAGTGATTTCTCTGTTGGTAAATCGAAAGCTGAATCGTTTATTATGGATTATGTGTTTTCAGTGAAGTTAACTTTTGGTTTTGCTGTATGTCTAGTTGTACATAAGACACAATTTGACTTTGCTTTATATCAACGAAATTTAGAAATCTACCACCACCATAAACTTGAATTTAAAAAGAAAAGGTGATTGTAAAATTTTATATCACAAACCAATCCAAATAATGTCGAACCAAAGAACTGTTCGCTATTATTATAATCTTCCAAATATTCGAAAACATATTATGTAAAACAATCGGCACATTGAGTTTAACATTCTTCCCCATCAAAACTATAAAAATTTATAAGAATGCTTTTACGTCTTCAAACATGAATATTAATAACATAAATTGAAAAATTACATGAGAAATGGTGCGTTTAAACTTGGCCTCCAAATTAGATTCTAACTATTTACTTAACCTAAAAATCTTACAAATCTTTAAACGTATGAGAATACTCTGTTATACAAACATCGCGAATTTCAATGAGTAATTTCTGATATGACTTAGTTCTCATTCATATCATGCACTCATTATCACTAGCTCAATCATTAGTTCTCACATTCTGAAGTGAAATGGGGTTAATTCAATTACTATTTCATTTCACTTACTACAATTATTGTTGACTCTAAATAAATGTTGTTCACTTCGACTTTCCCGCAGAGTTAAACATGAAGATACATGTTCACAAGGTAGATGCAATATTTGTGGGAAATGTTTTGCAAAATATTATCTCCTCAATATTACTACCTCAGACCTTTAGCATGGCTATTCCCCAGACTTTTGGGCAAGCCCAGACTCTGAGGTTACTGACTACACAATTACAATAAACTAGTGCAGAATGGCATGGAATGTTAATATTCTTAATTTTTTACGAAGGAAAATAACTTTGGGAAATTGCATATTCAAGTCGAATAAATGTGAACACTGATAATGTAGAAAACGCTGCTTTGGCTAACAATAGACCGGACGTCTCACCTCGGTTGAGAATGAAAAAGAATGGCCACAAAATAGTTGGAGAACTTTAAGTTTTTGGAACTTTATCTTTTCTCAAAGTGGCATTAATTTGTCTTCTTAATAGATTTAATCCAGAATGCAAATAGTTTTCTGTAAGGGCAGCTACTGCGGCCATTTGCTGTTGCCTGTTGCAGACGTGTTTATGACTATTGCCATGTTGGAATTCTTTTATGATCAGTCCCCTGGAGACATGCAGAGCTTGGGCACCGCGCTTTTCCCCAGCAGCCTGGGAATAGGCAACTTTATCAGCAGTTTTCTGCTCACAACTGTGGCTAACATAACAGGACGAGTCTCAAAGTGGCATTAATTTGTCTTCTTAATAGATTTAATCCAAAATGCAAATAGTTTTCTGTAAGGGCAGCTACAACGGCCATTTGCTGTTGCCTGTTGTAGACATGTTGGAATTCTTTTATGATCAGTCGCCTGGAGACATGCAGAGCTTGGGCACCGCGCTTTTCCCCAGCAGCCTGGGAATAGGCAACTTTATCAGCAGTTTTCTGCTCACAACTGTGGCTAACATAATAGGATGAGGAGGGCACAAAATCTGGATTCTGCTGCTTCTATCGCTAGCCCACGGAGAAGAACCTTTTCTCGCGAGCTCACCAGCACTAACTCATGTTTCTACTGCAGATACGCTGCGGGCTGGGGCAGGGACTAGCTGCCCCGCAACCCGTCTTGTTATATTTAGAATTTGTTTTTATTTTGAGTCTAAATTGTATTTAAAAAAAATGGCTTCATATGGGAGGAGGAACTTTACACGTTTCTTAATTTCATAACAAGTTCAAGAAGAGCCAAGGATGTGGTTCGGGTCAAAGGGTAGGGTTTGAATAAAGGTTTGGTAATGGCCATTGGCAATTAATGAACGGGTGTATCAAAGTTTAAGTGGGAGACGCACTAGTATGAGAGGATGATTAGTCCGTTTCTTAATTTCATAACAAGTTCAAGAAGAGCCAAGGATGTGGTTCGGGTCAAAGGGTAGGGTTTGAATAAAGGTTTGGTAATGGCCATTGGCAATTAATGAACGGGTGTATGAGAGGATGATTAGTTCTTAGGGACATAGAGACAAAAGAAAGGGAAGAGCTTTCATAAAAGAGATGATGATGACATAAAATATATGAAGTTTTGTTTTGTGAAGTTTATATCACTTAGCAAACATTAATATTGGAATTTGGAAGGCATATTTGGTTTTGTTGATTAATAAAAATGACTTTTCAACATCTTAAGGGAGATCACCGGGTCGGGAACTTAAAACAGCTCTTCTTCCGTTGAAATGGTGGTTCCAACTGGTTGAATTGGGTTCAATTACCCTCTCTCTATCTCTACTAGCTTAAAGTATGACTTTCATCTATCAATAGAGAAGAGACATCAGATCGACTCTTCTCGCTAATCAAGCAACAAAGTGATCCTTAAGCTAATTTTATGGCCCAACCAAACCACTCTAAACACTGCCCCTATATGAGGGTACTTCTAGGATGCATAAAGTAGAAGTACATGCAAGGTATAATCTAATATGCATCTAATCCAAGAACTATCTTGATTGAAGGAAGGATTAGTCCTTCTCTCAATCAAGAGCAAGCTAAAAGGATAGGAAAAGAAACAAAAGTATGTTGAAATTGGAATAAGATAAAGGAAATACAGCAGGGAAATAGTTCCAAGATCTAATCCTTGTTCAAGAAAATGTACACAAACAAATGCCCATTAAATAGTTAACAAACATCTAACTGCAAACATCTCCAATTCCTAATAAAACATATGCATAAGGACAAAAAGATTCATGCCACAATACTGAAATATTTCAAATACATAACATGTAGAAAGAATGACATCTATAAGATTAAACTATTAGATAGATAGTAGTTCAAGGAGATAAATGTTTTTCCTTATGTAAGTTCCAGTTTTGAAACTCATTTCTAATTAACCGTGCAAGATAGCTTAACCAGATTCTAAATGATTATTTCAGTAAATAGTCAACAACAGTGTTGAAAAGCCACATATATACGCATACTCTAGAAATGAATTTGAAATTTGAAGAATTTATTTTCAATAATAGAGCAAGAAATAGTGGTGTACATTTGATTACATAAATAAATCTTATTAAAAAAATGAATCAATTACATAAAACATCAAAGAATTACAATAGTGCAGGTCCTTTGTTGTATCTAAATCGATTCTTTGTCTGCACAGATGGATCTGATCCCACTACAATAGTGCAAATGAGTCTTAACTCCTTCTATACATACAAGTTGTAAGCTCTAGTATTAGTCTGCCTCTTTTCTCTCGGATTCGAATCTCCTTTGACTCAGCCCAGAGATGAGTATTTATCCATGATTTAGAAATAATAACAATTTCCCCAAATCTCTCAACAATAGAGTCAATTATAGCATAGACGGATTTAATTGGAATTCTAGTCAAAATGCAGATGAACACAGTGGAACAAATTGCCTAGTTTGTCTTGCATAGATAAGGATGATCTCGCTTGTCTCTTGCTTGTTTTGAACCAATACGTGAAATCACATGTGAGGAAAAACAGATTCAAAAACTTTCTTTTATTACAATGCCCCTTTACCATTTGGAGGAATTTCATTGGTGATAGACAATATCTATTTCAATACTGGCATTAATGAGAAATTTCTGTTATAACCAAAAACAGAATTATCTATGGCATAAAAACAAACTTTGTAAACAAACTTTAATTATGCCCAAAACCAATAGAAAAATCAAGTGATTTTTCAATTAATGTGACATCGACCCCTAGAAGTGACAAGTGGCAAGAGATGAGTGGTATTAGAGAAAGTGATATCAAAACTTTTAACAATGGGCATAAAAGAAAAACGCTGATACACCAATATCGGAGGCTCCAATATGGAGCGGACGCGATATCTTATTGAAAACCTTTTAAGTAGTGTATCAGTTTCGGATATTGGAGGTGAGTGGAATATTGAAAATAAAAAATCAAAGGGATATGATTATCGAAGGTCAGAGATCAGAGGGAGATGATTATCAGAGGTTGGAAGGATTGGTTATCGGAATATCAACGGGATATGAATATTAGAGTTTTTAAAAGCTTGCTCAGTTGAAAATCTTCGATCGCCGATATTTGGGGGCAGAAGTAATGATGTGGCAAGTGGGTGCAAGGATATGTCAGAGATTTTGGTTTTATAAACCAAAGTTTGCATATTAAAGGGGCTTATCAAAATCTTTAATATCACAATATCCATAGATTTCGATATGTGCAATGCAAAGAATTACAACCACTTTATTAAATGGGTTCAAAAATTTGGATAAATGTTTTATTACGTCTCTTCATAATATGGTTCGGACTTTGATATAGAGGATCTTCCTATATATATATATATATATATATATATATAATATATATATATATTATATATATCTTGTTATTTAAAATATATCTACTGTAACTTTATGATAAAGGGCTATTGTCTATAGCCACTCTACAATAGATCTTGGTCTAGTGGGATTTTTTTAATAAAATTGATTAAAAATCAAAATAGAACTAATAAAACTGATATTTACAAGTAAAAGTTTATTATTTGCAAATGAATAAGTTTACAAAACAAAAGAAATGTACATTTTATACATTTAGTAGGCCAAGACAGTGAAAATGTCCAATCTTCATTTAGGAACCATTTGCAAACCAAACAACCAAATGAGATCAAACAAGTTTTGATAGGAAGACAAAGACAAATCAAACTCATTGAAGCAATCCAAACTCATAAAATCAAAAAGCAACATGACCAAGATTCAATCAAAGGGTCCCCATAATGAGAATTAAGTGAATAATGTGGGGGTTGTGTTTTTACCACAACAATGGTGACACACTGGGAAGAACCAGTTATCTCTAGTTTATTATTAATGAAATCCTAAAAGGAAAAGGATCAAGGCTGAATTAAATCAAAATGATAAGATTCAGACTCTATGAAATCCCTCAAAATAGAGTTCAATAATTTTGAACATCTCTGGTAGAAATCATAAGAGTAAGATCATGTTTACAATAACCATTAATTAATGACAACATAAACTAAAGGAAAAAAAATTAGCATTGTGTTTAGTAAGAAAGATGAAATCTCATTGTCACAGGTAGAGCCACTGCTGCCAGCAGTCATCTATAGCCTCGGCAGGGTTAACTTTTTAACCCAAAGGAATGTCAGTATCCAATATACTATTTAGTATTTCATAGAAGACATATTTCATTAATAATTCTGAAAACCATTGTCTTGGCTTGGTGACCAGATATGGGAATGCCATTCATGAGTGTTGATAGTCATAAACAAGTCAGCTTGTTATGAGACCTCTTGTCTTACAACGAATTGCGATAATCCATTATCCTGGTTTGGTGACCAAATACGATAATGCAATAACAATCAAAGACCATGATCATGCTAGGTTGGCTCATTACAAAGACCCCCTTTCTTTTAGGTTTTTCACACAACTTTTAATTTATACTCTGATAATTTGTGCTAATAGATGGGGAGACAATTCCTCTCCTTAAGAGACGGGGATGACATGGAAGAGTTATAGAATACTAAGTTGGTGTGTTAATTTTGTTAACCTTAGTATCTGTTTTAGGATATGGCTTATAAAGTAGTTTTCTTATGTGTATTAAGGTAAGAGAGCATTCAAATACTAAGAAGATAACGATGCTAGAACTTCAATATGAGCATGAAAAATAGTAGTTTAATGATCTTACTTTTATTATTCCTTTTACTAATGGATTCCATCAGATAAGAGTAAAAAGTTCCCAAGTATTAACCAAATTTGGGTTAAAAAGAACTCTTTAAAAAGGCTTGGTAATATCACCAGGATTAAACCCAAACAAAGGTGAAATATGCACACAAGGGGATTGCAAAAGGGACCAAGAAATGTTGTGGAAACAAATGCAACCAAGAGACAAGAGAAATGCAATCAAACCTAAAAGAGATTAAAATAAAAGTAAACTAATGCAAGAAAAATCATGAAATAAGAAAAAATGGAGGGAAACAAGATAAAAGCAATATCTTGATACAAGCAATAAATATCTTAGTATGTAATTTTCATTATGTCAAGAATATGAAATGTTTTCTCGCTTGGTGATTTTGTTATTCAATACTTTTATTTAAATAAATTCTCTAACTAAATGGAGAGTTGTGATTAAAGCTTGCATATGATAATTTAACATGAATGTTATTCCACTTTATATCAAATCTTGGTTTAAAATATGTAATTTTTAATAAACATATCTCAAAAGAGAATACACAAGATGATAAGAAAAACTTATAAGTAAAGGAAATCTCCTTGAATGAGTTTTAAAAATTGCTCCTTTTAAAATTAAGATTTATCACAACTACTTTATTGGTAAACGTTGATCCTATAACTCAAGCCAATACCTACTTGAAGAAAAACACAATATAAGAAAGAAACAATGATTAAAAGAGAAAAGAAATTCTAGAAAACTAAGAATAGATGGAAATGAACATGTAAATATGTACCTGGGAGAATTTGATCATAGCTTTACCTGATGAATCTTCATCTTTTCCCATGTATTTATCAAAGTTCAAAACCATATTCTTATTTAATTTAAACTAACTTCTAAAATACACCTAATCCTAATCTAAAAAGTAGACTAAAACTAAGTAAAGTCGTTCTTCCAGTGTAACCATTCAAGCACCTTAGTATATGCATGGCTACGTAAATCAAACATCAATAAAAAAATCATAAATATACCAACATAAATAAAACTCAATCTATTATGGGCATCTAATGCTAATGTATGTACAAGAAGCAACTTATCTACAAAATCCCTTCCGTGAAATTCTTCCAAATATTTGTCTATAGAAGCATCAAGATAAGGGAGTGATTAAGATGTTTGAAAAGAATTCAAAGAAAGAGGAAACAACAAACCAGTATTAAATGTCAAATCTTTCCAAATGAAAGGTTGCTGTAAAGAAAAAGAAAAATAAAAAATCTTCTTTTCAAAAGAATCGAATGGAACATTTCTGAAAAGAACACCATGGCTGGTCAAAATGTACACATGTAATCTCGAGTGTTATCATTCATGTAAAATGCATTTGGAAATCCGAAATCAACTATCTAATCATAAGATAGAATTTCAACCTAAGAAGAAATTGAAATAGATGATTGAAATTTTGAAATTGATTATATCATGTACTAATTAATGCATTTGATGAGAGTGTGGAACTTTGTTGCTCAAGATGTCAGTGTAGTGTGTGCACAAAATCAAAAATAAAATTGAACAAAGAAAGAAATTGAAATGAATGAGAGAAAGGTATTTTGTAATATACATCTATATTATAAATTATGTTACAACATAGTGGAAGTTTGTTTACAGAGCTTATCTTTTTTACAAGTGATTGTGAATTTAAAATAATTATTATCCTTAAGACTAAAAATGCAAGAAGGTACATTATCATTGTAGGATTGATAAATAAGAGTTGATTTATAATCATTGAAAACATTATGACTATGCGAGGAAGTGTTCAAACTATTATCTTTTTCACTTTCAAAAACAAATTCATTTGAGGACTTGGAATCAATTAAAAGAATTTTTGAATATGAAGAAGAACTAAGTTAAATTATTTCATTGTCATAAATAATCTTATTAACATCTTCCTTGGTATCTGATTCTTCATTAGAATTACAAGGAAGAGAAAATTAAATACTTAAATTGACTCGTTAATTGATGTTTAGGAGGTAAGTCATTGGATTTAAAGAGCATTAATGTCAATTTAAATTTAACTGAAAAATGATCCAAGGGCTAATCTTCTATCTTACACAGTTCAAGTACTTGTTTACACATATTTTTGTAATTGTCTCGTTGAAAATAATGAAGGAACATCGTTGCAAACTCATCCCAGCTATGTACTGAGGAAACTGGAAGTGAAAGACACCAGTATTTTTCTTGTCCTGTCAAAGTATATGTGAAAACCTTGCAAAGATCAACCTCATCAATATTAAATTTTAGAGAAATTGAAATGAATTGAAAAAGGTGATTAAAGGGAGAAGACTTACCATTGAACTTTACCTTTGACAATGTTTTAAATCCCTTGATTGGAGTAGTGTTTGATTTTGATACACTAAAACATCCCCAAGGAGGTTTTTTGGAGGAAGCCATAATTCAAATTTTAAAATTCTGCAATAAAAATTTTAACAAACAATTTAAAACATGCCATCCTTCTAGTGTCAAAAATGTTGATTGAAAAAAATGACTTTTCAACATTTTAAGGGAGATCGCCTACTCGGGAACTTAAAACAATTCATTTTCCATTGAAATGGTGGTTCTGACTAGTTCAATTGGGTTCAATTACCTTCTCTATATCTCTACTAGTTTAAAGCATGAATTTCACCTACCAATAGAGAAGACACATTAGATCAACTCTTCCTTCTCATCAAGCAAGAAAGTGATCCTTAAGTTGATTTTATGGCCCAGCCAAACCACTCTAAAGACTACCCCTTTTTGAGGGAACTTCTAGGATGCATAAAGTAGAACTACATGCAAAGTATAATATAAGATGCATCTAATCCTAGACCTATCTTGATTGAAGGAAGGATTATTCCTTAACTCAATCAAGAGAAAGCTAAAAGGAGAGGAAAAGAAACAGAGGTATGTTGAAATTGGAATAAGATAAAGGAAAAAGAGTAGGGAAATAGCTCCAAGACCTAATCCTTGTTCGACAAAATGTATACAAATAAATTGCCATTAAATAGTTAACAGACATCCAACTGCAAACATCCCCAATTCCTAATAAAACATATGCATAAGGACAAAATATTCATGCCACAATACTGAAATAGTTCAAATACATGACATGTAAAAAGAAGGGCATCTATAATATTAAATTGTTAGATAGATAACACCTCAAGGAGTTAAAGGTATGTCCTTATGTAAATTCCAGTTTCAAAACTCATTTTTGATAAACCCTGCAAGATAGCTTGACCAGATTCTAAATGATCATTTCATTAAACAATCAATAGTTGTGCTGAAAAGCCACATACATACTCATACTCCAAAAATGAATTTGAAATTTGAAGAATTTATTTTCAATAATAGAGCAAGCAATAGTGTTGTACATATGATTACAAAAATAAATATTATTATAAAAATGAATCAATTACATAAAACATTAGAGAATTACAATAGTGTAGGTCCTCTGCTATCTCTAAATTGATTCCTTGTTTGTACAGATGGATCTGATCTCACTACAATAGTGCAAATGAGTCTTAACTCCTTCTATACAAATAGGTTGTAAGCTCTAGTATTACTCCACCTCTTTTCTCTCGAATTCGAATGCCCTTTGGCTCAGCCCAAAGATGAGTATTTATACATGATTTAGAAATAATAACAATTTCCCCAAATCTCTCAACAAAGTTGATTATAGCATAGATGGCTTTAATTGGAATTCTGGAAAAACTGCAGATGACCACAGTGAAACACATAGCCTAGTTTGGTTTGCACAGATAAGGATTATCTCGATTGTCTCCTTCTTGTTTCAAACCGATACGTGAAATTATATGTGAGGAACAATGAATTCAACAAATTTCTTTTATTACAATATCCCTTTACCATCTGGAGGAATTTCGTTGGTGATAGACTAGATCTATTTCAATAATGACCTTAATCGGAAATCTCTGTTATAACAGAAAATATAATCAGCCATGGCATAAAACAAAATTTGTAAACAAACTCTAATTATGCCCAAAACCAATAGAAAAATCAAGAAGCTTTTTCAATTAATATGAAAATGACCCCTAGAAGTGACAAGAAGCAAGAGCTTAGTGGATCACAGAAATGGATATCGAAACTTTTAACAATGGGCACAAATGAAAACCATTGGCACGTTGATATTGAGAGGCTCTAATATGGAGCAGATGCGATATCTTATTGGACTCCTTTTAAGTGGTGTATCGGGTCCAGATATTAGATGTGAGTGGAATATATGAAATTGGAAATTGGAGGGATATGATTATCGGAGGTCAGAGATCGGAGGGATATGATTATAAGAGGTCACAAGGATTGGTTATTAGAATATCAATGGGATATGAATATCGGAGTTTTTAAAAGCTTGCTTAGTTGAAAATCTCCAATCATTGATATTTGGGAGCGAAAGTAATGATGTGGCAAGTGGGTGCAAAGATATATTGGAGATTTTGGTTTTATGAGCCAAAGTTTACATTTTAAAGGGGATTATATCAGAGATCTTTAATATTACAATATCCATGGATTTCGATATGTGTAATGCAAAGAATTACAACCACTTTATTAAATGGGTTCAAAACTTTGGATAAATGTTTTATTAAGCCTCTTCATAATATGGTTCAAACTTTGATAT
>APFE030544062.1:22664-42756 GCA_000404065.3 Pinus taeda
GGAAGAAAAAAATATATCATACTCATTGAAGCAATCCAAACTCATAAAATCAAAAAGCGACATGACCAAGATTCAATCAAAGGGTCCCCATAATTATAATTAAGTGAATAATGGGGGGGTTGTCTTTTTACCACAATAGGGTCCTTCACTTACCTTGTGTCTATTGCTTCTAGTTAGATTATTATGCGTTTTGAGTTTAATTGTTTCCTTGTAGGTGATCATTAGATTGATTTTAGAGAAAATATTGATACATTTATACATATATGTATGAATGATCTTGGTAAATAGGTTTACTAGGTAGAATCATTAAGGAAGAAAAACAATTCAAATGTAAAGGAAAATGTTTGATATAATTGTGAGAAGGGAACAATAGACAAATAAAATTATGGCACACAAAAGAGGAGCAAGGGTACTATTTTGGATTTAGGATGACAAAGAGATGTTGTCAATGAAATCTAGATTTTTTGAGAGCAATGTTTGCTAGTACTAATACCATGGAAGCAATGTTAAGAAGATGAGTTGAAATAAACCTTCATAATGTGAGTGATTACGAGTGGGAACCAAGAGATCTAAGGTAAGAAGTTGAAGAAACCCATGCTTCGGAGGAAGGATTGTAAGGAATGACAAATATGTAAAGTAGATTAACAATGGAAACCCTTGCCTACTTAAAAATCCAAAACCTAAAAGAATTATTTGACTAGAATTATTCAAATTTGAGTTATATGAAAGTGACAAATGGAGATATGCACCAAATTGAAGAGTCACACAACATTTAGTTGGGATAATCCTTAGCCATAAAGATAAAAAGAAAGGAGAAATTTAGGGCTTGGGACATGATGGTTGCCAAAATTGAAGGGAAAATTATTGCATGTGGAAAATTCCTTGAATCTGTGTAGGAAAATGCAAAGCATGATACATAAATACATGAGTATGGAGGAATATGTTGAAGAGTTCTATCTGTTTTCCATTAGATTGGATGAAGTAAGGAAGGTGATGGAGTTATTTCTTGATACATCAATAATCTTAGATATTCCATCTAAGATAAGTTTAATATGGTGAGAATTTGGCCTATTGCTGAGGTATACGAGCTTGCCTTGAAAATTGAAGAGAATTTATCAAGAAAACATGTCACCTAGGCATAGGAACAAGACATAGAGGTATAATATAGTGTAGAAGGGGACAACAAGTAGGAGAAATGGAGAAGCGACAAACATTGGTATTACAAATAAAAAATTAAATGGAAATTATAAACCCATACAAAGCCAAGGAAATCCTTAAAGAAGAGGAGGACAATCAAATGGAACTTTCTTTAAGAGCAAAACACAAGGGAAATGAGGTTATGAGTATATGGAGTAATTAAATTCTAGTATAATGCAAGGAGAAAGAGTAACCATAACATAAGGATAGGATCAAACATTAGGGTACTTCTTGGAAGTCAAAATAAATGAAGTGCAACAAGATATTGAAGAAAATATCATGTTCAAGAGATTATAGTTGAAGCCAAAAGGGACAACCTAAGCATAATGATTTAATATAAGGCCAACTTTAAAATCAAATACAAAATTGGAGGTAATTGTTGTTCACTTATTGTAGAAGGTGTTAGCACTCATAAATTTTCTCTTGGTTGTAACAAAAAACTCTAAGGTAACATTTACATACCAATCTTATAGATTCAAGGCTAGCCACTTCAATCCATACAGGTCTTTCTCTAATAGCATAATCACTAAATTAGCAACTAACTATACATTCACACAATGACTAGATATTCAGTTGATTTGTATTGAAATGGGGTTTCGTTGGGCATGAGGAATATAGTCCATTGGCAAGTGGAGTCAACAAGCTATGATTTAAGGAAACTTACCAAGGCATTGGTTAAATGATCAAGGATTAGAAAAGGCAAGGTAGATGGCACATCTTAAAATTTTAAGTCACTGTTGTAGCTACGAGAGGAAAATAGAAAATAAATCCACTACAACAGGGCATAGGATATGAATCCTAAAGTAGCTTTAGAATATAGGAGTGGAAATATTTGAATCTATGAGACAGGGAATTTAAAACAAGATTGAATTATGTAACATTTATTCCCATTAAAATATCATAAGAGAATACCTTCAAATGATTTTACAAAGGGAGAAACATGGAAAAATGTAGAGAATACAGACTAAGAGATACTATCACATGAATCTTTGTGTCAATGATCAAAATCTTCTGATCTTGACAAACTGTAAATTAATAAAGCTTTAAAAAACACAGACAATAACAATATTTTCATCAAAATCCAACCTTTTTTTCTCCTTTTTGTTGTATAATTGATCTAAAATGGAGAAGATTAGTAATGTTGTGCTAATTCCCCATTCAGGATATAAAAATGTCTTGAGGTTGTACTCCAAAATAGCAAGTGAAAACATGAATTTTATCTGTTTTTTACTTAAGTTAGTTTCATGACTAAAACTTAAAACATGAAACCAAAACATTGGATGGAAGCATGCATCAATCAATAATACATCAACCATTGATAAAGGAGTTTACCCCTCCTGGGATACATCTCCTTGGATCAGCTCTAAAGGCATGACCCCTTCTCATTATGATCAAAGTTCTTTAGTAATAAAGAGTATATAAATGTGATGACAAAAAAAGTGGCTAGTTTTCCCTTCAAGGAAACATTCTTCTGCAAAGAACTCTCACTATAAACACATGACAACCTACAGCTAGTCATGGAACAATCAACAAGCTAAGGGCTCTCAAATCAAGACCCCATACTCCAACTTCCAAGAGCATAAAAGATACTACAATCCACTTGAAGTACTTAAACAAGTCTCTTTCTTCATACACATATAGAGAAAATAAGAAATAAAGATACAACATTGATGTAATAGATGTTGCAGAAAACACATGGAGGCTGAAAAGACCTTGCAAGTTCATCTCCATCTTCATACTCCTCCTTAAAATGAATCAACACTCTTGTTGACCAGAGAACCCATAGGCTTCACTTTGCAAAAAGCCTATCCAAAAGTGCTCCTTTCATCCTAAAACCTTTTCCAATGAGTTCAGAATGTTCAAAATTGGATATCTAGGCTCTTTTTTCATCCCATTTGGTTGAAAATTGACTTAGTGATGACTTATGTCAGTCTTTCCACAATTATCTCCTCCAAATTTGGCTTACTACCAGTTAAATTCATTATCCAAAGCTAAAACTGGTAGTTCCTCCAAAATTGGTGGTCCCGCCATATTTCCCGGCTATCTCATGATTAAGGCTGAGTGTTCACATGAAAAGTGGTGGTATGGTAGAAAAGGATACGGATCCATAGCTCTGTCGGATATCGCAATGGCAATTGGTATTGTCAGGGTGATTCTTATACACAAGACTTAACAAATTGCAACATGCAATCTAGCGATGCGGTGGACCCTACAAGTTATAAAATACAACTCTGGAAACATATTGCATTCGAGACTTATCGCTCATCGCAATCGGTGGGTTAACCTCAGTAACATATATAGATATATTGACAGGTTAACGGTGTGATATGTAATTGCGATTTTCGTAAATCACAACCAGAATGTGAAATTGTGATATGGGATATCACATTGCAACCCTGACTTCTCTGGGGGTCGATTATCATAACATTAAGTGATGTGTGATTGCGATCACATCGCAACCCTGTCTGCGCCAGGGACAATTCATTAATACCTTTTCGATGTTCTTCTCGGCTTTTCCATGTCACTATGGCCATCTAAAGCAACATCCTTCCCTAGAAGAATTCCAAGGTGCTCATCTACAAAACCCTTATCGAGGATAAGATCCTAAAAAGACTTTGGCATATGAACCAAAACAAGCCTCACATAGTGAATACTTGTATAACTTGAGTGCTAAACACATTTGGAACATACTAAATGTGTTGCAACTACTCATATAAAAATTTTAAAATTCTTTCTCAAACTATGAATAGAAATGCATTTTACAAAATGGAATCTACTTGACTCCCAAATTTTCCATTCAAATTGACTATCAACAAGCCAAACGAGCATTGTAATTCTTAAAGAAAACATTGTTGCATGTACATGATTTATTTATGAACATCACTTTTACAAGTTACCCAACTATCGGGATATGCAACTAGTGCAAAACAGAAATTTACAAACTTCAGATAGAAAAATAGTCCACCCATTTCTTACCTAACTTGGTAAATGAACCCTCTATTTGAACTTTCTCTTCTTCTGAAGCTGCTTCAGGGATGGTCGCATCTTGCACCACTTTTTCTTTTGTCTTTTCGTCTTCTGGTGCTTGCATGATTTCTTTCCTTTACCATGATGAAGTTGTGGAAACAATTTCCAATGCTTCTCAACCCAATGCCCATTGATATTGTAGTGAGTACAAAAGTTCTTTTGAGCTCCTCTGAGCTCACTTGTCTTTAACCTTGGATGAGATTTTATCTTTTTGGTCTCAATTCTAGTAGACATAAACATCTTCTTGATGATTACTTTTCTTTTATCGCACTTATCTACATAATGGTTAGTTGAAAGGCAAAAGGTGCATGGAAACATTTTCCTCAAAACGTTATTCAAATCTGTGTGTTGTTTTCCATTATGAACAACATTGAATTAACAGAACGAGTATACCTCTCTTTGTTTTCATTTGGCTTACATTGCTTGCATGAGAAACTTGCATGGAAAGAAGAATTTAGCTTCCCTTATTCTTCAACATCTTCATCTCTCTTTGGAGATGCTTTGCAATTTGAGTCCTCCTTACGCTAGTTGAGGAACAAAGCGGGAACCAATTCTGGATGCAACTCCCAACATCTTGCCTCCTCATGTCCTTTCTTATAGAAAAAGGAACACGTTACCCATTAGCTGTCACTAGAAGACCATTATTCTTTTTCAACATAGTGTAAGACTTCATATGTAGGCCTCTCCTTGGCCTCAATTGGATTTTTAATGCTTTGTTGGTTTACTCCAAGGCCTCCTCCCTTGTAACCCATCTTGGTCAAGAGCTTGGATCCAATGCTTTTACTATGTTTTTCAAAGGCTGCAAATGAATTTATGTCAACACTTTTGCATAAGGGAGAAGCATGTAAATTCTTACCATTTTCCTCATCTTTTTATTGAAATACAAATATGTTTTTGAACTCCATTTTGATTTTGGATGTGTCCTTTTGGATACTTTGGCTCTCTTCTTTTAGCTCCTCAAATTTGGGTGCTAATAGATCCTCATCTTCCACTTCAGGTGGACAAAAGGTAATAACTTGTCCATTTACCTTCACTGAGGGACTTTATACACTAGCATATTGCATAAGAGTTGTAGAAAAACATGAATATTGTGGAGAAGATGGTGGTTTATCACCATTCTTGTTACTTGATTCCCTTGGAGAACATTCTCCTCTTGGAGGTCTAGAGCTTTCACCTTGTAATTTGGTATTTCTCTCTTCATAGAGGATTTTCACCATTTCTGCCATGTCTAAGAGAGCCTTTCATAAAGCCTTCACATCTTCTCACATTCTTGCAAGATCTCCTCCTTGGGACATGCTTTTCTTGAAGCTTCTACTGCAATTTGAGGTAGAAATTGGTGGCAGAGATTGTAACAATCTTGCTCTCCATTCCAAAACCTTCTCCTCAATTGAGATCCAAAACACATTCACTTTGAAACAACAATCAATTCCTCTTTGCACAAAGAAAACCTATGCTCTGATACCAACCTGATCTAAAATGGATAAAATTATTAATGTTGTGCTAATTCCCCATTCAGAATATAAAAATGTGCTTGAGGTTGTACTCCGAAATAGCAAGTAAAAACATGAATTTTATGTGTTTTTACTTAAGTTACTTTCATGAATAAAACTTAAAACATGAAACCAAAACACTGAATGGAAGCATGCATCAATCAATAATACACCAACCATTGATAAAGGAGTTCACCTCTCCTTATGTAAGATACCTGTTCAACATCAAGTGCATCATTTCGTCATAAGAACTATGAATCCAAATCACTTTCATATGCATGCATGAACCATTGGAGAAGGAGACATTCTCATCATACTATAGGGCTTACCTTGCCATCTAATATTAAAGTTGAAAAAAAACATTGAAACAATATACCATGAATACCTTGTAGTGTTCAAATGCCTATGCATATTTTCATTTGACATAGGCAGCTTGCAGCACTTTGTCATATTTTCACCAGGTGCCTCTTTACCTTTTCCAACTCTAGTGTTTCTTTCCTGCATGTCAAATGATCCTCATGGACGATCCTCTTATTACATCTCAACAAGGAGGTTAGAAACATCCAAATAATCTAATCTACATGCAAAAATTATAAGTAATGATCAAAACAATAATTAGATCTAAACAAAAGTAAGGATATAGAGAAGCATCATAAATCATAAAGAAGTTATCTTCAATGAGAGGTGATCCACTCCCTCTTGAATCAAGCTTCACAACATTTCATTCACTATTTCAATCAACTCTATCAACAAAAATACCTACTAGGGAATATCCCATCTAGGGATTCATCAAATCTATCACAAGTTCTTGAGCACCTTCACATAGGCTATGCTATGTTTCATATCTCAAATATTTGCCATAAACCAGGGTTTCTCTCAAACCCTAGCCTCATAATATCTATCAAACCCTAATACACAATTGCCTAAGGTATTCTTAAATCCCTAGAATTATTTTAGGTCTCGTCAATCTTCTCTTGCTTCCATCAAAGGTGTCTTCATGGGGGTGATCTCCATGACTTTTCTTTAGCCCAACTTTAATTCCATGTTAATTTTTCTTAGGGATATATTTTTCTTTGATTTGATAATTGAATTTCTTCATTAACACATTAACTTCACCCCATAACATTATTCATATTTACATCATTATTCAGTACCTTACAAAAATATGTAGAAATAATAATATCATCATCATCATAAATGCAACGGAACATAAAGGAGCAGCAGAAGAAAATCATTCACACATAGAGACACCAGGATTGGTCGAAGACCATGGAAAAACATACTATGGGGAAAACCCTTTCAAATTAATTTTCTTAGTAGATTTTCATCTAATAATTTAGAAAAAAAGTGGCTACAATGATCCATGTATTCATTTATGCAACTAACCAACAAAACAACTACAACATCCATGAAATGAACCCAACAATGTATATACTCAAAAATCTGACTCTCAAGTCTGTAATGAATTGTCATTGTGCGATCAACTATCAAACACTGTGCTCACAGAGAGAAATATTTTGAAGATTGAGATTTCATCTTTTAGGTCCAGGTCACATGGAGGAGGTGTCATGTGAGTCACTATAGATTCCCAGTCGCTCCCTTAAGCCTAGCATGTGAGTAACTGGGGTTAGATTTGAATTGTGGAAACCCTAAATCTCAGTCGCATGGATGTGGAGTTGTCTATGTGATTGGAAGGCCCTAGTTGCATGGATGATTTTTTGTATAAGTGACTGTGGTCGGATACCTCATATGTTGTGCCTCCGACTAAGGCCCAAAACCCTAAATTAGATATGCGAGTTTTAGACCCTAAAATTTAGCCTCAAAGTGAACTCGATCCTCCGCAAAAGAGCCTCTGACTTGTGCGAGCCAAAAACCAAGATAAAAGAGTGTCCCATGATTGTGTCTAAATGAGGTAGAGGTCACTTGTATTTATAGCCTTCGAAGGGTGTCCACTTCCTTTTGGCTTGATCTTGACAAATGTGAACATGTGGGATTTTCTTCATATGTACACTTTCCCTTATCTCATTTGAGTGATATTTATGTCAATTTTGTTCTTCTCGATAAGAAGAATTCAATGAAATCATTATATACATCAAGTGATTTTTCCAAAGTGTAATTTGACCATTGTTTCATATTTTTAATATGTCTAGCTTGATGGGGTGTTATTGCCATCAAGGGATCATTAGTTGTAGCTAAGAAACCAAACACATTGAAAAATGTAGGGTAAATTTCATAGAATCTATGTAGCATTAGGGATGGAAGAAATGAGGAATGTTGATTTTGATTGGATCACTATATTGTTTTCCATGCATATCGATGCATTTAGAGTGGAAAAAGTGGAGGAATCATCTCATGGGACGGTTTTTACCGATGGGACCCAGTTTGGCAAAACAAGGTCTGAAACCTTCCAAGGGCGTTATGAGGCATAAAATGACATTTTTGGGTGTAAGAATTTGTTTCTTTTCTGTGACACCTTTTCATACTAGTCTACACATAGATATCTTTCCAATGGCATAAGAATCACGTCAATCAGAGTCTACATGCAAACGTTATGCGACTCAAAAGTTGACCTTCCTATTTTCACACCTATAATTCGGGAGGATGTTGCGTCACCCCCACATTATTCATGGAAAAGGGGTTAGCCATGTGTTTTTTTTATGTAAAATACTTTACAAGTGTATATTTTGTAACTCTAGTTAAGAGTTGATCTAGTCAAACTTAACAATTGGTAGGCTATAGGGCTATGTTGTAACCAGGCCACTAGTAGGAACAGGAATTCCATTATTTCAAGAGAATTTTGTTCCATAGTTGAGAAAATATAGCTAGGAGAGATAGGAGGTAGAGAAAATAAAGAGGATATGTGCACTATAGCAGCCCACAGGCCACAGACATTACTTCTTTGTACATGCAACCATATTTTCCAAACAGAGAAAGGGAGTGAAGTGACCTCACCTTCTAGCTGGTTTTCTCTCGAAAGGGTTTCCGAGAACATATTTTGTGTCTTATGTGTGTATGAGCTTATTTTGTCATTCTCTACTTTTTTTTCATAATTTTCATTCACATGCATGCACTAATTACAGTAAAATCTACATATTTATAAATTAAATAAAATTGTAATAGTGTAGAGTTTTGGATTTTTAATATAATATTGTCGGATTTGTTGTGATGAACTGTCCATTGGAATATCCATGCCAGTTTACAGATTAAATGTTTATGAGGAAAATGCATTTTTTTTAATCATTGAAAGATGATAAAGAAACATTGAGAGAAGACAAAATCCAATACTTGGTTTCTTCATCCAAGAAGGATTTAATTTATCAAAAATTGATAATTGTGCATTCCAAGAAGAATAATTAGGAACAACCTCATAAATAAGATACACAAAGACGGTTTAAGTGGTCAATTATTAGTAGATTAGACCCAATATTTGGTTCAATAACAATATTGTAGCCAATTATTGTTAGGTATGTGAAGCACTAGATTAAAAATTACAAAATTGTCCAACATTTAAAGGATAAAAATTGAAATATTGGATTGTATGACCCATTCCTAGTACCAAAAGAATCATAAAAAGATGTTAGCATTAACATTGTATTTAGGTTGTCATGGAATTAGAGAGTCAATAATTCTTCTTTTGGAGAGGTAGATATGCTCTCTAAAAGTGCATCTTTAATTCCATACTAGAAAACTAGTGACATGACTTACATAGTTATTTTATTATTTAGTGAAATAGGTCCATATAGTTTTCCAATAAGCATAACCGTAGCTAGAGATACCAAGTTATCATTCACTTCTACAATCCCCTTCTGACAATATCTATATACAATATTGTAGCTTAATTCCACATATCATTTTTAGGATAACTAGAAATTGAGGTGGTGAACATAAGTCTTGGAAATTTGTTAAGATGATTGGCAAGAGAGGAATCGACACAATGGGATGTGGTTTTGGTGCAAATAGAGTTTTCGTATAACAATTTAGTGAACATATCAATGACATGGACACCTTTCAAAATTGTGAAAAAAATATTGCTAATAGGAGTGGCGAATTCGACAAGCTTCCTTGAAGGAAGCAAGAGAAGTGTAGATGTAAAGTCATTTATAGAGCATATGTGGGAAGTGCATGAGAAAGTAAATTAGTTGCCATAACAAAGAATCTAAGGATATAAATAGAGAGATGATAAGAAAAGAAGATGAATGAAATTAAGGAAGGGGACTTCATGTTTCACACCTAAGGAAGAAGAGTTTATAACAACTAAAGATGAATTAAAAAAGGCCTTGTTGATCTTAAATAAATTTTGAGAAATGCTAGTGTGTTAGAATTGTCAAAAGGCTTGGATATATTGCCAACATTCAATGTTGTAAACTTCTCCAATTACCTTGAGGTGTTTCTAATGATAACGATCCAACCATTAATTTAAAAGAGAAATTTTTTGTAAGAAGAAAGAGAATAAATTATAAATAAACCTAAAGAGAACATTTCAAGCAAAACTGAGAGTTAAAAAACTAACAAAATCCTATTTTAGTGGGAAGGGAAAGGTATGGAGGATACCATGGGGATTTTAAAAGAAGAATTAGATCAAATCAAGAGTCTATTACATGAATGTTCTATCAATCTTGTCAATGGAGGATCACTTATTTTTGTACTTGGGGAGTATGATGTGGTCTTGAGCATCTTCCTCATCCTCTATAAAGTTGGAAAATTCTTTTGGAAAATTTACACTTCGTAGTACAGACGTGATGCATAGGGGGGAGAGAGACAGTAAAGGGAGTAGTAGATATCAATTTTCCACCATCATTTTCTCTTGTTTGTCCAATAAACATATTGAAATCTCTAAACAAGGAGACCCTCATGAAAGGTTTGCATTGTTGTTGGTCATTGGAGCCTTCCCCAAAATTGATGACTATCGTGTGTGTAGTCACAATTTGAAAAATTTGAATGAAAAGAGTACCACTGCTCAATTTCAAGACAAACCCATGAGGCACTTACAGGCAAAGTCAAGACAATCATTGATACTAATTAAGAAGGGGCCACCTAGAAGCATTTAAGTGAGAGCTACCAATTATTGGCAGTGGCCATTGGAAAATTTAATATTTAGGATATCATAGAGGAAGAGGCATTAGTATTAGGGAATGATTATTCACTCACTAATATAGAAATATAGGAAAAGGAAGAGCTCCCACAAAGAAGAAGAATAATAAGAAGAATGAAGTTGGAAAATAATAGTAAGAAGAATGAAGTTGGAAAATAATTCATTGATAAAGTTTTGTTTTGGTAAATCCTTGTCAACTTGTTATCTCTTAGCATAGGAGGCATATTAAGATTTTGAAAAGGCCATTAACTCGTATTTTATAATGGACAAAAACAATTAAAATTTACATGTAATATTTTGAAATTAAATTTAAGATATTTATTAGTTTTTTTTATTTTATTATTATTATCTCGGGATCTCGGGACATTGGTGTCTTAGCTTCGCGATCTATTGTGTTCGTCCTTTTGGAGATAGTTGGAGAATGCGTGTTTTTTGGAACCTCATAACTGTCGATGCTTGAGGGGTTGTTGAATTCACCTTTTTGTTGTTGGGCGGGGCTTTCCTCTGCTTGTCTTGAGAGTTGTTTCTATCTTGCCCGATTTCTTGTAATTCGGAGTTTTCTGGAGAGTATTCTTCTTGCGTGACACTGTAGTGTTCTTTTTGTGCTCCTTCCCACCATGTAGATCTGTGGTGAGTTTTTCTAGCAAAATTTTTCTCGGAGGCTTGTTGGGACATTTTGGCGTAGCGTGGCCTGATCTCAAGCAAGATCGAATCTGAAGAGGACCACTTTCATAATTCGAGTTTCTGCTCACACATCAGTCTTTACTCTGTTAGGTGTATTTCCACTGCGGATCCGGCGCTGAAGTTCCATTTCCACACAGATGCTAGCTGCATATGTGGTTCTGCATATTCCTCTATTTTCTGGGCCGGCACCCTGCCAGTCAAAACTTTCAATTGCATTTTCCACATGGCTTCTAGTGAAGGAATTTACAGTAAGATGCAGTAATTTGGCAATCTCACCCAAACTGGTGCTGAGGTTATGACTGTTGTTGAGGGATCGAAAGATGGGTTCCATGGCCTCATGAATAGGCCTGATTTATCCCAAAACCAGGGGCCAGAATCTAGAATACATTGTCTGCTTTCCCGGTTTTCAAAATCTACTATAAAGAAACCCCTAGCACAGGGGTAGATATTAATTGCATCAGAAATTAGAGGCTTCCATACCTCCGTGATCCAACTATGGAGAGCTGTGAGCCGCGGCCAAAAACCATTGAATCGGCATATTAGGGCACTGTCAGAGAACTTCAAAGCCTCATCGAGTGAAGCCTGGACCACCTGGACAGTGGGAGCTGGGGATTCACTGACTATATGGGCAGGAGCTTGCCCCCCAGAGGCGGAAGGAGAGCCAGCAGCTATTTTCGCGAAGCTGGGAGCCATCTAGAAAATGTTCTCCTTAGTAAACGTATTGATCTACGCCTTCACCGAGTTCAGAACTGAAGATCTGCGAGTTAAGAGTAATGATCTGCGAGCACCGAAGATCTGCGAGTTAAGAACCGAAGATCTGCGAGTTAAGAGTATTGATCTGCGCCTTCACCGAATGCGAGTTAAGAGTAATGATCTGCGCCTTCACCGAGTTCAGAAACGAAGATCTGCGAGTTAAGAGTGTTGATCTGCGCCACAGAGCGAAAAGATACCGCAGATGTGCGAAGATACCGCAGAGCGAAGAGCGAAGGGAGGTGATACCGCAGAAACAGTTAGATCCGTAGAGCGAAAAGATACCGCCGATCTGCGAAGATACCGCAGAGCCCGAAGAGAACAATACCGCAAATCTGCGAAGATACCGCAGAGCGAGGAGCGAAGGGAGGTGATACCGCAGAGCGAAGACCGAAGGGAGGTATCAAAGAATATATTAGTTACTTCATAAAACAAATAAGTGCCCGCAGATATGCGAAGATACCGCAGAGCGAAGAGCGAAGGGAGGTGATACCGCAGAAACAGTTAGATCTAAGACAACTCCTAGATTTAATAATTTGAGAATATATTTTTATTGTATATACAATTTAATGAGTGAAATCAAGGATTTTCAAACATTTTTTCTGTTTATTTTATATATATATATATAATTATAATTTCAGAACATATGTGATGCATTTTGACCCTCATTTTATTTGGCGTTACTAATTTTCAACATTACTTAAATTAAATCACTAATAAAGTAAATGTCACATAAATGTTTTGATGGCTATTTGGGTTTATTATCCATTTAGTTTATATGGATGTGCTACTTACATACTATTGTATTCTATTGTTTTCTGTGTAAGCGCATCTTTATAAAGATATTGTTATGGCGATGTTTTCTGAATTTGTTATTCTTTAATGTAAGATGTGGTTTTGTGGTTCAGGTATTGTTAGTAGGGTTAGGGTTGCCCAAACTGATAAGGAGACAAAAATGCACTTATAAGAGTTCTACTAAAACGAGAAATGGAGGAGAGTTCTCCAATTTCAATTTCAACACAGTGGAAGAAATAGAGATCCAAGGTTTGGGCTTTGGTGATAAAAATGTAGTTATCTTTTTTTGGAAGCTTTTCTGGTTTTTCGGTCAAAATCCTGCAGCAATAAAAAGTTTGATAGCTAGTTTCTGCACAATCAAAGCATCCCAAGGGTTTTTCGGGGTGCTGAATCCAAATATCCAGTTAAAAAGTCATTTTAACTGCAACAAATCCAGACTTAACCTCAATTTCTTCTGCTGGATTCCATCACCAGAATCTCCAAAAAAACACATTATAATCAACTCAGATAAAAATAGATTTCATTTAATGAAAAATACGTTCTCAAAGATTAAAGTGTATAACAAAATGGTTGGACCAACCCAATGAGAAAAAGGGAATACGTTGCGTATGTCAAAAGAAGTGAAGACCAAACAACACTTCTGGCTGTTGCGTTGTAAGGCATCCATCAATGTCATGAATAGTACAAATTCTCAAATCAGCATTTCATAGGAGAGAGCATTTGAAGAGGAATAAGACATATAGGCCCAATAAAGATACGCCTTAGAGGAACACTATTTGAATGTTGCCATAGATAGGCAGTAGACTTTCCACATTTAGAAGAGCACAAGTATTTGAAACTTGTTTGAATCTCATCTTTATTTTCTTTTATTTTATATTATATATAAGTAATATTATTATAAGTTTAATTATTTTTTTATTTATTTATAAATAGTTTTTCATATATAATAATATTTATATGATTATAATTATAAATATTCAAATTATTATAATTATGTTGATAGGTATATTTTTTTGGAATATTCTATTAAGATTTTAAATTTAATTATAATAATTATATTGGATTGTAGGGATTAACTTTATAGAATATTTTAGAATATTTTAGTAGCATACATAAATCAAAGATTGAAATTTATCTCTAAAATAATTATGCTTTTTTTTTCTCTTTTTAATTAATTTGATTAATTAAAAAATGCTAGGGCTATATGAAATGAGTTATGGTTTTTTGGGCAGGTGGTATTGATAAACCATGATATTGGCCTACCGAATTGTAACAAAGTATATTTATAAATTAAGAATCACCATGATAAAGTGAAAACAAATCTCCATAGAAAAACAATTTTATTCCCCATCTATACATATATTAATAATAATTTAAAATAAAATTATAATTTAATTATTTTTATGTTTTTTTTAACAACTTAAAATAAATTCTAAAATAAATATTTTGAAATTTATTATAAATTTAAAGTCTATCAACATTTATCAACTATTTAGGAGCGTGAAGGCAGAACCCTAATGAAGTGGGAATGCAGGACCTGAGCGCTGTAGGCGGAAATCGCGGAGCAGCAGACGGCGGGCAGCAAGGTTGCCAGTTTGCATAAGGTAATCTTAGAGATAAACAATTTTTCTGATAGGTTTTCAGCAGAGAAATAAGGTTAACATTAAAGACACTAGACTTGAGGAGGAAATGGAAAATCAGCAGGGGAGGGGAGAGATCCCCTCCTACAAAAATGTTGTTGCAGGGGAAACCAGTACTACCAGAACGCAGCGGAATCTGAAGGAAAACAATGCTCCAGTGATGGGTAACCTATGGCAAAAGAGAATGGGCGGGAAATGTCTTCCAAGGGGCCAAAAACACCCCAGATATGTCATTCCTTGCAACAAACTGGAGGAATACACCTGCTACATGAAGGACCATGCGCTGATTTGTAAGTTCATAAGGTACTGGCCAACTGAGAAAGAATTGAATAGGTGGATTCATCAAAGATGGAGACCAAAAGGACATATAGATCTGAAATTGGGGGCGAAAGGGTTTTTTATAGCCATCTTTGCAAACCTAGAGGACAAAGAAAGGGTTTTCGTGGAGGGGCCATATTTTATGAATAATGCGGGTTTGTTCATGAAACACTGGGAGGAAAGATACAATCCGGAAAATGAAAGAATGCTGGCTGCCCCAATCTGGGTTCGATTGTTTGGACTTCCAGAGGAATTTTGGGACCTCGAAATCTTAGAGGGTATTGGAAATACAATCGGGGGCTTTGTTAAAATAGCAGAGGCGACAAAGCGTGACAAGTTTAACTCATATGCTAGGCTCTGTGTATATATGAATATATCTGAGCCTCTTCCAGAATCTAATGAACTGGAATACCATGATGATATCTGGAAACAACCAATAGACTATGAACATATTCCGTTCAAATGCCGTAAGTGCCACGAATACGGCCATCTATACAGACAATGTCCACTGAATAAGGAGGAAGAGTTCGATAAAAGCCAAGAAACACACCAAAGAGAAGCAGGCAAAATGGGAGAGGCAGATAGAGATTTTCAACAAGTTTCAAGAAGGAAGAAACAGGGAAAAGAGGGTCCTAAGACTCAGACGCATGAAAAGCCCCTTAATACAGTAAGCCAAAACAAGTTCCATGTCCTTCAAAATGAAAACGAGGACTATGAAGTGAACCTGGGGGATGATGAAGAGCTTGGCAATATGCCTATGGAAGTAGTCACGGAAACAAAGGAAAAAGAGAAGAGTATAGGGAAACCAGTGGAAGAAAGGGTGGTGGGAGAGTCAGAAATAGTGACAGAGCATTCCCAGATGGAAGTGGAGAACCAAAAGGAAAATGAGGTGGAGGAGGAAAAAATCATGAAACAGTTAATTCAGGAATGGAAAAACTTGGATAACAGATTCATACCAGAGAAACAAAAACAATTGTACAAAGAAGCATTTCAAAAGTACAAGGAAAAAAAAGGGGAGAGCAAGGATAAACAGTTAATCATAGTAAGCGTACAGGAAAATGATCAGATGGGAATGGACGTTTCTGGAAATAATAGCAGGAAAAGAGGACGTAAGACACTGAGCGAAGCCATTCAGACTGTGGGAGAAACGCTGATTAACTCAGGTAAAGTGATACCTCTGTCAGAGGTATTTTTCCCCTCCTACCAAAAGTTTTAAATGATTGTCATCAGCTGGAATATTAGAGGCTTAAATAGCAAAGGGAAACAGAGATATATGAAAGAGAAATTGAAAAAAGAAAAACCGAGTATTATGATTCTTCAGGAAACAAAAATTTCAGTGCAACAGTTGGAAGAAATAATTAATAAAAATAAGCTCCAATACGAAGTTATGGGGCAAGATGCTATTGGATTCGCGGGAGGAATTTCTATCTTATGGAACCCAAATGACATAATCCTAGAAGGTTGGACCAGCATGACCAGTATCCTTACAGGCATTGGTAGAATAGTAGGAACGAAAGAAAAAGTAGTCATTTCAGGGGTTTATGGCCCACCCACCCCAGGGGAGAAAGAAAACTTCATGCAAAAAATGAAGGCAATTCGTAGAATCTATCCAGAGCCTGCATGGATTATAGGGGGTGATTTTAACCTAATCCGTTCCCTCGAGGAGAAAAAGGGGGGGATAAGAAAAGCTGATCAATACATGAGTATGTTCAATGACATGATTGATGAATTAAGATTAGTTGATATTCATACAATCAACGGAATCTGTACCTGGAACAATAGGAGGGGGGGTAAGAACCAGATAGCCTCGAGACTTGACCGTTTCTTAGTATCTGAACCTGTTATGAACAAGGATGTTTTCATTGAAGCAAAGATCATGCCTTGCCTTGGTTCCGATCATTGGCCTATCAGACTAGAGGTAGATATTAAAAAGAATTGTGGAAGGAGACCCTTCAGATTTGAATCCTTTTGGTTAAGAGATCCGGGATTTATTAAGAAGATGGAAGAATGGTGGACACAGAGCTCAGCCCAGGGTAAAGGAAAGATGCTTACATTCCAACTAAAACTTAAAGAATTGAAAGGGAAAATCAAGAAATGGAACAAGGAGGAGTTTGGTAATATTTTGGAGGAAAAACAAAAACTGGAAGGGGAAATGGAATCTCTGCAACAGAAGATAATCATAGAAGGTAGGACAGAGGAAAGCATTAGAGAGGAGGGGATAATTCTTGGAAAACTCGAGGAAAGGCGGAAACAAGAAGAAGTGTTGTGGATGCAGAAATCAAGAATAAAATGGTTAAGGGAAGGGGAAAGAAACACTAAATTTTTCCATCAGGCAATGATCCAACACAGACAAAGAAATAGGATATTGTCCATCAAAGATCAGAATAGAGAGAGAGTAGTGGAGCAAGAAGGGATTGAACAGGTGCTGGTGGACCATCACAAAGATATTTTAGCTGAACCATCGGTAGACAGATCAGAAGCTATAAAGAAAATATGCTCTGCCATCCCCCGATTAGTTACAGAAGACCAAAATAATGCTTTGATGAGAGCTGCTAATTTAGAGGAGGTAGAAGAAATAGTTAAATCCATGAAAAAGGGTACTGCTCCAGGTCCAGATGGCTTCACGATTGAATTCTTTTAAGCGAGCTGGCATTTTCTAGGAAGAGAAATCCTAGAGTTGATAGAAGAATCCCGGATGAACCAGAAGGTATGGCCCGCTATTAATTCCACCTTCTATGCTTTGATTCCTAAGAATGATAACTTAGAAGATGCTAATGGGTTTAGACCCATAGCATTATGCAATGTCATATATAAGATAATAACATCCTTGATTGCTAAAATACTGAAACCTCTGCTGGATAAGCTAATATCTTCTGAACAAATGGGTTTTGTAGAAGGTAGGCAAATCCTTGATGGCCTAGTAGTAACCCAAGAGGTCATCCACTCTCTCAAAATGAAAAACCATAAGGGTATGATGATCAAATTAGACCTGTCGAAAGCCTATGATAGACTGAACTGGAAATACTTGGGAGAGGTCCTAGAAAGTTTTGGCTTTTGTAGGAGATGGGTAAAGTGGATTCATAGTCTAATTTCATCCCTGATATTCTCCATTCTCGTTAATGGAATTCCCTCAAAAACTTTTAATGTGTCCAGAGGAATCAGACAGGGAGACCCATTATCTCCGTTTCTCTTCATATTGGCAGCAGAAGGCCTTGGTAGATACATTAAAAAAGAACGGGAAGCGAACAAAATCAAGGGCTTGAAGCTATGGGGTAATGAGTTGCCTCTAATGCATCAGCAATTTGTTGATGATATTATGCTTTTCGGGTAACCAACTGTGAAAGAAGTGAGACAACTGAAGAAGATTTTGGACTTATTTACAGAAGCCTCTGGACTGGAGATCAATAAAGACAAATCTTGTGTTTTTATATTCAACACAATGGAACAGATTAAAACTCATCTCATAAGACTGTTGGGATTCAGAAGAGGAGAGTTGCCAACGAAATACTTGGGGAATATGCTGGACTTTACTTCTAAAAGATTGAAAAACTGGCAAGGAATCTTGGGCAAACTGAGAAACAGAGTTGCGAACTGGGCTTTTAGAACCCTGAATATGGCAGGGAGGATAGTGCTGGTGAAATCAGTCCTCCAAGCTATTCCCATATATCCTCTGTCAATAATGGCAGTGCCTTTAGGTATCTCTTCAAAAATTAGAGAAATCATGAGAAAGTTCATTTGGGGAGGAACGAATCATCAGAAAAAATGGGCCCTTGTTTCCTGGAAACACCTAACAGAAAGGAAGGAAAAAGGAGGATTGGGATTACGTGACCCGGAAAGACTTAACAAGGTGTTAGGAGAAAAGCTTTGGTGTCGTTGGCTAAGGGGGGTAACGACCTGTGGAATGTCATTTGGAGATGAAAATACAATATGCCAAACACATCAATTGACATTTTAAGGCAGAGGGAAACCCCCAAGGATTCAACAATCTGGGACCTTGCCCGACAGAACAGAGATATTGTTGAAAACCATATTTTATGGGAAGTTCGAGGTGGAGGAGAAGCCAATTTCTGGGAGGAAAAATGGCAGCAGGAAAAAATGAGCAGAATTCAATCGGTGCAGCAGTTACAGGAAAAAATAGGGGGAAATCGAAACCATGATAAAGATTATTGGAAAGAGAATGAACTGGATGGAATATGGAGAAAATGGACAGATCCAAGTGAATGGGATTGCGATATAAAGCAAGAGCAACAAGAAGCATACATGAAGGAGGTGGATTCTAGGAAAATTAAAGCCCGCGAGGGTAGAGACATTCTTAGATGGGGGAACTCCATGAAAGTTTCTTTCACTGTCAAAGAGGCATACTATCTATCTGAGACACAGGCAATTGATGAGGAGAATCTTGAATGGAAAACTATATGGGGAAGTAAATTTTGGCCGAAATTCTCCCTATTCATATGGCTTGTAGCCAAGAACAAGATTTTAACTTGGGACAGAATTAAAAAAAAAGGCTTCAACGGACCTTCAAGATGCTGTCTTTGTAAAAACACAGAAGAGAACCGGTCCCATCTCCTGATTTACTGCTCATTCACCAAGAAAGTATGGAGGGATACAAGAAAGATATTTGGTAAACCGGAGACGAGTCTCAGAGACATCAACGCAATCATTTTCCACTGGAATCAGGAGAAATTTCAATGCAAAGTTGTTAGCAGAGCTTGGGATCTTATTGCAGGTTTCGTTCTATGGATGGTCTAGAAAGAAAGGAACCGTCGGATCTTTCAGGACAAAGCCAAAGATCCGGAAATTATATGGAAACGGGCGGTCAGCTTAATGAGGGAAACAATCTTGGCGGAGAAATGGGATGTGGAGGATTGGAAAGCGAACCACACAGAGGAGATGATTCTGAATAGCCTAAACTTAAAGTATGAGATGGTATTTCATAAACATGGTAGTAGGCATAATGATCGAATCCAAAATCCTGACATCTTTATCTACCCTAGAGATAACTTTATTAAATTAAACTTCGATGGAGCATCGAAGGGTAATCCAGGCAATGCTGGTTTCAGAGGTATTTTTCGCAACAGTCAGAAACTGGTAAGGTG
>APFE030544062.1:43853-55606 GCA_000404065.3 Pinus taeda
AGAAGAAACGAGTTGGACAGGTGAAGGGGATTGGAGATCCGGATTCATGAATGCAGGTCAGTTGGGATAGAAGAGTGATTTGATGGGAATGCACCGAACGGCTCACCGACGGCGTGCGAGGAAAAAAGCTCAGTATCATTCCCACTGTGAAATAATTAATGCATGCGATCGGAGAGGAGGATGGAGCGGCTTGTCAGATCTGCTGACGGTAATCTTGAATCCGGGAATGATGGCCAGGAGAGGCAACATCCCGGATAATAATCGACGACAGTATAATACCGATTCAGGCGCGTACTTTGGCGATAACAATGTTATAAAATCCCAGTCAGGCAAGAAAAAGCCGCAGTTCTACTTTTTCCTAACTCAGAGCGCAGAGGGCGGGATAGGAACGATTCAACGAGGCAGAATTGCTTCCCACTGGCACCAGAGCATAACCCATGGCATTATTCGAGCTACCATGGAGACTAGGATGAAATCTAGGTTAGTGTAGGAGCTGAAGAGCACAACTGACAAGAATAGGGATAGGAAAGGCAAGACTATTGCAAATGAGGAGCTCCCAACAGAAATTTTTGAGATTGAGGACGACCCTATGGACGCTGACCCCTGGTGCGAATCCCACAGAAAGTATATAGTCCATGGCAACGTTGCAGGTGCTAGGAACCAGCAGGCGAAAGGGGATCAGCCTGCCTCACCGGAGGAACGAGCTAGGAGATACGGCAGGAAGAGAAATGTTAAGGTTTCGGGGAATAGAGCAGCTGCGGGTGGTATGAGGGGTCGGAGGCAGAGGAGGAACGCAGGTGACAGAGGGGAGAATTCCAAGCAGGAAACGACACCCGCAAAAAAAGCAAGAAGCTCGATAGAACAGAAAATTCACCAGGCTGAGAGAGCTTACCAACAGAATACAAACCCAGAGGTCAGAAGAATTATACAGCACCTGGAGGAGGAGTCTTTACAAGGCCAATCTGACGAAGAAATGGAGGATTGGGAATTCTTATTGCATGACCCAGGTAACACTAGGGGCAGAATGTCTTTGTTCAAGCAATCGCTCCACATGTATTGGGTGATGAAAAGGTTATTGGCAAAAGCTCTTGAGCAAGTTGCCACTGAGATGGCGGAAATAGCGTAGGGAGGCCCAGAGATGCGTAGGGAACTGAGGTTCATACACATTGCTCTAGAAAGACAAGAGGAGAAACTGGATGAATTACATCAGCTGTTGAAGGGAGATCATCAGGGCGCAGAAGGAGGAGCAAACCAGCAACCTGCAACTGAAGATGTCTGAGATCAGATATGTATAGGAAAATACATAATTTTGCTAAACATAGTTTCCTGCATGTTTTAGATAAAGGGAATGTTTATATGCAGATTAGTAGGATTAGAAGTAATCAGGACTGTTTAGTTCATCTTGCCAAGATTTTTAGACTTTGGGCCCTCTATTTCTGGTCGGCTCTTAAAAACTTTAGATGGTTTAAATACTCGGTTTCCCCATGCGGGCGAGTTATTTTGTTCTGGATTTATGTATTGTTCTATTTTCTATAAAGTAATAGAAAGAGTCCCACCTCAGCTTAAAAAAAAAAACATTTATCAACTATTTAATGTATATATATATCCACATTAATATCTATATAAATTACTCTCACACTTAAGTTAATTTTACAAATCTACTTATAAACAACCTAACAATTATATATAATTGTAACTTTAAATACCATTATATCATATAATGGTATACCAATTATCATTTGTTCACATAGTGAGATGGTAATCAATAAAGTGACAACATATCAATAAGGTAACAAACTTGTTGAGAATGGCCCTATCCAAAGAGACTTAGAGAGGATGGTATGCATGTGTGTCTTCTACATGGTTTTTTTTCACTAAAATAATATGGCTGGAGAGGTTGTAAGCTATGAAAATAATGGTTGAAGTCATTTTACATGAATTTTTAGCAGTTAATTAATAAGTTATAATATTTTGAATTAATAAAATTAAAATATTAACGAAAATTTTTATTTTATTATTTTATAATTATATCTAGAAAAGTTTTGGAAGGGATTGGATTTAAAAGTAGTAAATGAGGATTTTTTTACTATAGAGTAGGTTCAATTTTTATCTGGAACTTAGCTTAAAATTGTGGGACACTTTGAAGTAGTGATGGAACTTATAAGTGCATTCATAGAGATAAAATTAAATAGCCTTGTGATTTGTGCACACATAAATAGATCAAAGTTCACTCATGTGTCTTTTCATTCTTTTGAGTTAAATCTTGGCAATGCAATTGGTTTCAAAGGGTCTCATTTTGTAAGGTGACCCAAGTTTGAAGCTCTAAAATATTTGGGAGGAAGCACCTAAAATCCAATCATATCAGGAGTTCATGTTGCCCAACTTAAATACAATCTCCTTACAAATCATACATACACTAATAAATCAAGAATTAGAAAATATGTCT
Organism: Pinus taeda; assembly: GCA_000404065.3. Taxonomy (NCBI): domain Eukaryota; kingdom Viridiplantae; phylum Streptophyta; class Pinopsida; order Pinales; family Pinaceae; genus Pinus; species Pinus taeda. Next base: position 46,300 of record APFE030544062.1, read on the forward strand.
AAAATTTATTTTATTTTATTTTTTGTGTGGTTCACAGTGATCCAAGTAGAGCTTAACCTCAAGAGTGTCAAGAAAATTAAACCCGTAACCTCCTAATAATTAAATTAAATGAAAAGAAATGATATTTTAATGTCTATGAGACTAAAAATAGTCTATGGGACTATTAGTTCCCTACTTTTCGTCTTGCAATTCAATCATTTTCTTGTTCAAATTGATGGTGAGTTGGCCCAACTTTCCAACAATCCCCTCACTGAAAAGACAATGCCAAGAAACTGATGCTACCATATTCCCATAACTTTCTCTGATGTTTTTGAATGCATCACATTTCAAAACGACTTTCTCTGATGTCTTTGAATGCATCACATTTCAAAATGACTTTCTCTGGTGCCTTTAAATGCATGGCATTCCAAAATGACTTTCTCTAATGTCTTTGAATGCATTAGATTCCAAAATGAAATGTTTTTTCCGATTCCATTGCCCCAAACGTGAAAAATGTACACACCCATTCTTCCCAAGCTTCTTTAGGCTTTTTTCACCGTCATGTTTCACATTGAAGTTGATGTGAGTTGGTTATTAATTGAGCAATAAGAAACTTTTGCCTCCACAAAATGTTAGCTCTAATGAACTCTTTTTGTTGTAGATCACATGCAGGGTTGAATTCCTCAATGTAATACTTCTTTTTTCTACCCAACTCTTTTCCCCATACCCGTTTACTAAACTTCTCCATATCAAAATCCTTTAGCTCCTTCCTATTTGTGGTACATGCATTGAGGTAGATATTTTATTTTTGCATCCATATATAGTTTTATTTCATCCATGTTTTCTTTCTTTCACTCATGTCTTCATTGAAGATAACATTAGGTCATTTACTTACTCCCATTTGCTCAATTTTTTTTACATATATTATGAGCCACACCATATAAATTGCTTCCATGGAATTTTCTCTTGTTTCACTCAACATTATCTCATAAGATACCAAATTTTTTATTTTGAACTTGCTCATGATCAAGCGTTTTTGTATTTTCTAAATTTGTTTCCATTTTGAGATGGGGGTGTTGTTAGCCCACAATTCACACCCATATAGCATCACTGAAAAAACTAGGATTCCAAAAAGTGTTCTAGTCATTTTCCAATCCCATAAATTTTTCTCTCTGCATCTGATTTGAAGAGAATATAATGCTTTCCACCCTCCTAAAATTCTCTTCTTTCTGCAATCTTCCCAAATAAGTTTGTTGTTGAAATCAATCCGAGGTACTTGTAATCATTTACTTCTTCAATAATGTTGCCTTCAAAGAAGAACGTACATTGTCTCTGCTTCCTTTTATTAGAGAAAAACATTATTTTGGTCTTGCTAGTATTGACTTGCATCCCCACTTCTCTACAAAAATTCTCAAGGGCATATAGGTACATTTGCAATCCATGGGCCGATTTAGAAATCAATACAAGATCATCTGCATATAAAATAATCTTTATCAGAAACTCCCCCAATCAAACACCATCTCCACCTTGCAGATTTATCCACTCCTCCAGTTTATCAATATATAAGCCAAAAAGAGTAGAAGATGGAGGGGAACCTTGCTTGACTCCAATGTCACTTCTAAAGCTTTCTGAAATACCTGCTGAAGTTCTAATTTTGACTTTCACTTCTTCATAAAGTCTATGGACATTGGCTCTATAATGCAAAGGAATTTCATGTTCTTCCATTCTACCCCACAACTTATCTCTAGGGTCTGTGTCAAATGCCTTTTTGAAGTCAACAAAGTAGTAGAATGCTTCTTCTTTTTCCTCCCAAACCTTTTCAACAATGTGTCTCAACGTGATACCATGATCCACTGTAGAATGTTTCGGCCTAAAACCTACTTGTCCTCTTGCCCTCTTTTCTTTTACTTTTGCCCACTTACTTATTCTATTTTCTACCATGCTTCCAAAAATATTTTCAAACAAAGGATTGGACATAATGGTTCTATAATTGGAATGATTATTAAGGTATCCACTTTTAAAAAGGGTATTGCTAGGCTAGGTCCAATCCGTTGGGAATCCTTGCTTAATGATGTTGTTAAATATTTATATGATGTGTGGTGCAAGAGTGTTCATTCCCCATTTTAGATACTCTATTTGAAGCTCAACCAAGTACAAGATTAGCATAGAGAGATTAACTAGCTTGGATGTTTGGACTGCATGCAGACCAAAGGAGTTGAGCAACCCACACTTGGGGGTTATGAGAGATAGTAGAGGTGCCTTTAGACACAAGAATCTATAGAACACAATCATGGGATGCACTCACTGGGTGCAGAACCATTGGGCACACTTGGATGCACTTGGGTGTAGTTGGATGCATATGGGTAGACTTGGACATATTTAGGTGCCCTTCAAGGTTAACTTGGTTGCACTATCAAGCACACTTGTTGGATATGGATAGTCGATGGACAATTCACCAAAGGAAACAAATTAATAAATGACCCTTGGATCCACCTTAGAGTGAAGGGGCTTGCAAGTGCAAAAAGTCTCATATAAAAGGAGGACACTAAAAAAATTCTAAGACAAGAAGTGACTAGTCATTCAAAGGGAGTGTAATGAGCTTTGTGGTTGTCCTAAGTTTAGTGTTAGGCACAATAAAACAAGTTACACTAGCTAAGTGAGAAGAAGATGAAGACAAAACTTGTAGAAGGAAAGCATATGATTGCTTAAGGTTTTTGTTGATCAAGAAAGAAGTTTTTATGGTTTCTCTAACCAACTCCCTCGAATCTCACGGAGCACATCAAATAATGGGACTAAACCACATTTGCTTTATTCTTGAAAAAACAATGAGTGTTTTAGAGAGAATTTACAATGGTATTTGTATAAACAATATGTTATATATCAGTAAATAAAACTAAACATAAGTTGAAATCAAGTATACAAAGATACATGACAAAGAGAAAAATATTTTGTACAACCAATACACTGCAGATTTATTAACAACAATTTAAAATTAGTAAAATTTAATAGGTAATTTGAAATCAAATAAATCCAAATTATTGTAAAGCATATGTTGTATACTGGTAAAACTTTATGGAAAAAATTAAAGACAAATTACTCAAATAAATAAGAAAAATACAGAGAGGCATGCGCAAAAATATGAGGCAAAAATCATTGATTTTTGTTTTCAAATAAATTAGTACAACAATCTTAAAAGGCGGGTTCATGAAAAAACCCTTGACCAAACTTAGTTCAAAATTCTTATAATGTTACAAAACCATTTACAAGCATTCATGACAACATTTTTTATATAATTCAAATCAACTTATTTTTCTCTGCAAAAAAATTAAGGAGTTATGAGCACTAGTTATTGAACAGCCGAAATTTGTAATCAACAATTTAAGTTGCAAAAAAATCAAGTATACCTAAAAAAAGATGCAGAAGAATTAAATATTTTCTCTCAACATTGTCTCTCTTTGAGAAAAAGTCTATTGGCACACACAAATTAGTCTCTCTAGTTCACATAAATATAATCAACAAGAAAATGACAACTAAATAATGTCAATGCATACCTCTCCTTACAATGTGACCCTATTTCCCTTTATAAGTTCCATTCTCTAATGCATGCTTTTATTATAATTAGTAATACAACTATTTTGGGAATTCATTGTTATTTAAATTTTAATCATATTTAATTTCATGAAAGTAGAATATTTCAAAGAAATAGGTTAAACTATATATTTAACTCTTAATTATTATGTTTATGTTTTGGCAAATAAAACCCTCGTGACCTAATTCACCAGAGTAGAATATTCCAAAGAATTAGGTTAAATTATATATTTAATTCTTAATTATTATATTTATGTTATTACATTTATGTTTTGGCAAATGAAACCCTTGTGACCTCAAATGACTTTTATTTTCATTTTTTTCCTAATCATATATTAATTACAAATAAATAATTTGAAAATAATAAATCATATATAAATATGTTAAAAACTATTAATATAAAACTGTGTAACTTGATATCTACAACTTAAAACAAATAATTACATGGCATATAAGCCATGTGAAATAATTTGAAAATAATAAATCATATATAAATATGTTAAAAACTATTAATATAAAACTGTGTAACTTGATATCTACAACTTAAAACAAATAATTACATGGCATATAAGCCATGTGAAGAATGCATCATAAATCACAAATAAATAATTTGAAAATAATAAATCATATATAAATATGTTAAAAAATATTGATATAAAACTGTGTAACTTGATATCTCAGACAAATTAAAACAAATAAAGTCATTACATGGCATATAAGCCATGTGAAGAATGCATCATAATCTAAAGATGAGAATAAAAGAAAAACATTTCCGCTTGTGACTCCCTTCTTTGCCATCCATACTAATGTACAAAAAACCCGCATATGGTAAGCCACAGGTAACAAAATTGAGATCAAAGAAATAAATATGCTGAAAAACTGGAAATGTAAAAAAAACAACAGGGCATATGGTAAACCATAGGTAAGAAAATTGAGATCAAAGTGTTTGAAATAAATTTGCTGAAAAACTGAACTATATACTAAAAAATTCAATGAAGCTGGGAGAATAAACCAATTATCCATATAACATATCAAATCTGAAAACCATATTTATTTGTCAACTAAAACCATATTTGTCATGTGATATATTCCTGCCCGTTATGATTATGTCTGCCAAAGTAATTTATTATGTAAATAAATATGCCCTGTTAACTTAGCGAGCATGGAAATACATATCGAATTAACTTTACAACTGCAAAGGCAAACAAAACAACACAGGAAATAATTATTTGGGAAGGGGCAGAGCTGTGTGCGTTAAAAACTGTGACAGGCATGTATTGACAGCATGCGTGTATAAACCATAATAATCCGGTTGTTGGTCGTTGTAATGCAATATCATAAACAACATATATTTTTAACAATATATTAGATTGGCCAATGTGCTGACACTGGTAATTTGTTGAGAAGCAGATTCGAATAGTCAAAGTATACTCATCAATTTACTGTATATATACATTTATGTGTTTGATGGTAAAAATTTATATGTTAATATTGGATTAGTGTAGATTTATTTCAAGTAAAAGTACATATTTAATATGAGTCTAGAGGGATCAAATTTCTTCAAATGTAAATTTTTTAGATTAAAAATTACAAAATTGTCCAACATTTAAAAGATAAAAATTGAAATATTGGATTGTATGACCCATTCCTAGTACCAAAAGAATCATAAAAAGATGTTAGCATTAACATTGTATTCAGGTTGTCATGGAATTAGAGAGTCAATGGTTGTTCTTTTGGAGTGGTAGATAGGCTCTCTAAAAGTGCACCTTTAATTCCATACTAGAAAACTAGTGACATGACTTACATAGTTATTTTATTATTTAGTGAAATAGGTCCATATAGTTTTCCAATAAGCATAACTGTAGCTAGAGATACCAACTTATTAGTCACTTCTACAATCCCCTTCTGACAATATCTATATACAATATTGTAGTTTAATTCCACATATCATTTTTAGGATAACTAGAAATTGAGGTGGTGAACATGAGTCTTGGAAATTTGTTAAGATGATTGGCAAGAGAGGAATCGACAAAATGGGATGTGGTTTTGGTGCAAATAGAGTTTTCATACAACAATTTAGTGAACATATCAATGACACGGACACCTTTCAAAATTGTGAAAAAAATATTGCTAATAGGAGTGGCGAATTCGGCAAGCTTCCTTGAAGGAAGCAAGAGAAGTGTAGATGTAAAGTCATTTATAGAGCATATGTGGGAAGTGCATGAGAAAGTAAAGTAGTTGCCCTAACAAAGAATCTAAGGATATAAATAGAGAGATGATAAGAAAAGAAGATGAATGAAATTAAGGAAGGGGACTTCATGTTTCACACCTAAGGAAGAAGAGTTTATAACAACTAAAGATGAATTAAAAAAGGCCTTGTTGATCTTGAATAAATTTTGAGATAATGCTAGTGTGTTAGAATTGTCAAAGGCTTGGATATATTGCCAACATTCAATGTTGTAGACTTCTCCAATTACCTTGAGGTGTTTCTAATGATAACAATCCAACCATTAATTTAAAAGAGCACTTTTTTTTAAGGAGAAAGAGAAGAAATTATAAATAAACCTAAAGAGAACATTTCAAGCAAAACTAAGAGTTAAAAAACTAACAAAATCCTATTTTAGTGGGAAGGGAAAGGTATGGAGGATACCATGGGGATTTTAAAAGAAGAATTAGATCAAATCAAGAGTCTATTACATGAATGTTCTATCAATCTTGTCAATGGAGGATCACTTATTTTTGTACTTGGGGAGTATGATGTTGTCTTGAGCATCTTCCTCATCCTCTATAAAGTTGGAAAATTCTTTTGGAAAATTTACACTTCGTAGTACAGACGTGATGCATAGGGGGGAGAGAGATAGTAAAGGGAGTAGTAGATATCAATTTTCCACCATCATTTCTCTTGTTTGTCCAATAAACATATTGAAATCTCTAAACAAGGAGACCCTCATGAAAGGTTTGCATTGTTGTTGGTCATTGGACCCTTCCCCAAAATTGATGACTATCGTGTGTGTAGTCACAATTTGAAAAATTTGAATGAAAAGAGTACCACTACTCAATTTCAAGACAAACCCATGAGGCACTTACAGGAAAAGTCAAGACAGTCATTGATACTAATTAAGAAGGGGCCACCTAGAAGCATTTAAGTGAGAGCTACCAATTATTGGCAATGGCCATTGGAAAATTTAATAATTAGGATATCATAGAGGAAGAGGCATTAGTATTAGGGAATGATTATTCACTCACTAATATAGAAATATAGGAAAAGGAAGAGCTCCCACAAAGAAGAAGAATAATGAGAAGAATGAAGTTGGAAAATAATTCATTGATAAAGTTTTGTTTTGGTAAATCCTTGTAAACTTGTTATCTCTTAGCATAGGAGGCATATTAAGATTTTGAAAAGGCCATTAACTTGTATTTTATAATGGCTAGAAACAATTAAAATTTACATGTAATATTTTGAAATTAAATTTAAGATATTTTATGTTTTTTTTATTCTTTTTATAATTTTTATGTATTTATTCTATTTAAATTACTAATATTAGTTTCAAATATATAAATGAACTTATAAAGTTTCAGAAAAATACAGTAAATGAAATCAATATAATATTATATTATTATCTAATCAACATCTAAAAAAATAAAATTATAATATTATTATTACTATCTTAATAACAACTTAAAAAATAACAATGATTTATATATATATGAAAATTAGAGGGAGAGAAAAAATTATACACCAAACAATAGAATACAATAGTATGTAAGTAGCACATCCATATAAACTAAATGGATAATAAACCCAAATAGCCATTAAAACATTTATGTGACATTTACTTTATTAGTGATTTAATTTATGTTGAAAATTAGTAATGCCAAATAAAATGAGGGTCAAAACGCATCACATATGTTCTGAAACTATATATATATACATAATAAAAATTAAAAAAATGTTTGAAAATCCTTGATTTCACTCATTAAATTGTATATACAATAAAAATATATTCTCAAATTATTAAATCTAGGAGTTGTCTTAGACTTTTTGGAAGCTTTTCGGTGGGTTTTTCCACTCTAATTTCTGTGTTTCTTTGTGTTTTTTATTTTATTTTTAATTTTAGTTTCACATGAAAGTTCATTGTTTCATTCTTGGTCGTTAGAAAGCTTAAGTTAAGATTTTGCAAGTATATTAAATAGTTTTTGATTATATATTTTTATTTTAATTTCAGTTAAATTTGTTATTCGTTCCTTCTAATGAATTTTCTAAATTAAAATATGACAAATAAAATAAATATCAATTTATATTAAAACAATTTTTATGAATTTGTTAATTTTTCAAATAACGTCGTAGTTTACATCTTTATCAAAAAAAAAATTCTTAGATTAAAAAAATATACTAATTTATTTTTTTCAATATATATACACAATAACTTAAATTATATACAACGAATTTAACCATCAATTTAATCTATATTATAAATAAAAACACATCATAATTATTATTTAAACATATGATTATTAAGCATACTAATTCTATTTAATATGAGATTGAAGACATGGCAAAGTTTTAAACCATCAAACTTACTCTATCACCATGTTCCTATCATGCATCTCAACTCCATCTTCAAAAAGTTAGCACACTTTGGAAGGCCATCAAAGTTGGTATAAAAGATTGCCATTTTTCATGTTTAAGGAATATTTTTTTCCATAATATTTCATTTGCTTAGTGGTGTGATTTTTAATTTTTATTTAAATTAGTTAATATTTTATCTTAATAATATTAATTATAATACAATACAATGTTGCAACTTGTATATAATTTAAAAGTTACATTTTTTTTCGATTGAACGTTTTTTTCTTTCTATTTTTAAGTGATAAAATATATCATAATTAACTTAATAATTGAAAACGAGGATAATTATTATTATAAATAATTGTTATTATTGATAATGGGTAGGAGACAAATATTCGTTTTTATTTAATGTTTTTAAGTTTTGGATTAATTTATTTCTTTAAATTTCAGGAAAATGAGTTTTTTTACTAAAATTAAAAACTTATTCTAAAACCAAAAAATAATATAAACCTAAATAGTATTTAGGTCACTCAAACTACCTCATGTGAAATCACGTGTTTTTTTAATAACATTTAAACTTAATCTCATATATAAAACTAAATACTATCTCAATTACAATATAGTTAAGCGTATTTCAATTTACAACACACATGTTTAGTAGGTGTAACTACATTTTAGTTGAATTCCAAACCAAAAGGAAATTTAAACCTACATAATATGTAGATTTCTTGGGCTAGATAATGTGAAATCAAATGTTTTTTAAACACATTTAAGCTTAATCTTATACATAAAACTAAATATATTTGAATTACAATAAATTAAATAACTAATAATGTTGATAGGCATGAATACATGATAAGTATCAAAATACTTTATGATACATCTTACATTAAGTTAAAAAAAAAAAAACCTAAACTAAAATATAACTTTATTATTATTATTATAGTAACTGGGGTGAAGTGATTTTAAAGGAGATGTCTATAATGCACTTTTTGGAGATTCCGGTGACGGAATCCCGTGGAAGAAATGAGGTTAAATCTTGATTTTTAGTAGTTAAAATGGTTTTTTAACTGTAAATTTGGATTCAGCGCCCTGGAAAACCCCTGGGAGCCATTGATTGTGCAGAAACTAGCTATCAAACTTGGGATTCCAATGAATTGCTGCCGGATT